>PVJX010012141.1:0-51232 GCA_004027295.1 Dolichotis patagonum
ATATGCATGGCTTTATACTATTGTGTTATGTTTGATATTATTGTAATTGAAACTATGCTCAACTATAGCAGAGTAAGAGATATGGTGTTATATACTGTTGATGTCCAGTTGACTTAATGTAAAGTACTGTGTTGCCTATGTTGTCCTCTTCTGATCTGCTCTGTACTGCCCCCTTTTGTTTTATTCTCTTTTAAATAAATAAATAAATAAATAAATAAATAAATAAAAAGATAATATGAGCAGGAAGTAGAGCAGGAATAAGATGAAATAGAGAGTGAGTGAGATATCTGAAAGCAGTATGGGTGACCAGGCAGAGGGGAAGCAAAGCATCTGGGACAAGGCGAGGGACTTCAGTCCTACACTAGTTTACCGGGACTCCAAATGGAGGCCAGCAGTTACCAAACTCTTTTCTACTTGGACTGTAAATTATGCTACAAGTGTTCTGCAAATAATATTTTTTCTAAATAACAGAGACTTTTTTTCCTCATTAGTAAAGTTTGAACCCAATGCCTTCACACTGAGCCACATCTCTACCCCTTTTAAAAATTATTTTATATTTGAAGACACTGTCTCCCAAAGTTCCTGAGGCTGAGCTAGAACTTGAGATCACCTTGCATCAGCCTCTTCTGGGTAACAGACATGTGCCACCATTGCTTGACTTACAGGTGTGTTTTTGTCTCTGACGTATATATCAGAGGTCTCAGGTTTTATTTGGCAAATATCTTTTTAAACAACTGATACGGTGTCAAAGCTTAACAACGTTTGTTGTTTGCGCAAGGGATTAATATGAATGGCTTTATATTAAAGGAAATAACTAAAATATGGCTATGGAGAAAAGCTTGTCCTGAATGATGTAGCAAACTGCACTGCAGCAAGAGGCCAGAGGCTCTTCTTAGACCATTGCAAGGTAACTGGACATTAGACTAAGTAGAACAAGATTCTTCCTGAGAAGAGTACAAAATGACAAGTTTATAATGTGGGCCACCATGGAAAACAAGCAGTGAAAAATGTTCTCAAAACCAAACTCAAGAGCACAGATGCTTTCTAAGAATTCACTCAGTTTAGAAACTCAAGAAGGAAACTCATCTCCAGGAGGTTCCTGGTGGTTCGGTTTCCATGCATAGATAACCCAAGATTTAAAAATTAGGAGACATACTGGCTTCCTGTGTGAATTTCTGGGAGTACCCCTGCTTATATTACATGTTGTTTCAATGAACAAATTGACTTTCTAAACCATTAATGACTTTCTAAACCATGCATGTTTCAATGAACAAATTGACTTTCTAAACCATTAATGACTTTCTAAACCATGCATTCCTGAAAGATGACTGCAATCTAACTAGATTTTGAAATTTTTTCATCACTGAAGCCATGCCTGCAATAGCCTTGTGCCAATGTAAGTTCCAGAGCATTGTTCTAAACTGATAAGCAGCTTTTGTCTTGGTATGAACCCATTATCTTTACCACTGTCCCTCTGCCCCCATTCCCAAAAAGAACCTATAAAGAAAGCAATGACCACAACACTGACCCACACTACAGATTTCACAGGGCTTAGGGAATGACATGTTCAGAAACCCATTTCATCGATCCTAGCAATTCTCGCTATTCTTCTAAATAGACTGACTCTGTAGTCCGTCATTACGTAGTCAGTCCCCTCAACAAGCACTTCAGTCTATAAGAAGCTTGCTCTCAGTTGTAGACTTCTTGCCCTTTTCTCCTGAGTCCTTCCTTCAGATTTATGAAAGAAAACATTTCTTTCTGTGAAAGGGTTTTGTACACCGCATCTGGAAGTGTTTATTTCAGTGGCATGTAAGCTATCTGCGGATTTAGTTAGCACCAGACCCTCTTTTGTGTACTTCTGCCTTAAAAATTTTATAAATGATCTTATTGAATTTGTGCCAATGTGCACATGGTTTGGCTGATTGCTGCATATATCCTTTACCTGCCAGTCACCTTTGATTTATGTTCTTTCTGCTGAGCTTTTGCCTTCCAAAACTGGTGCCACTGAACTGTCCTCTAAATCATCATATTGGTTAAATTACTCCAAGATGAGTTGCTGTGTTTTTGGTTGCCTACAGACAGAAGAATTTATATTTTTTTGCTTTTACCCACTTCTAGTAACGCCACTTACAGAAAACGATTGGACAAGTTATGTCATCGATCTCTCTATTCCAAATGAATACCATCTGAAACATTATGCCAAGTCAAGACTGAAGTGATAAAAAAGTGTTCTTTGGCATGCACTTCTTTTGTGAGCCTTTTATTTTGCAAATAAGTCTGTGCCTTGTACTGAATCAAATGGGGAGATTTTTCAGTTCTCAGGGGAAAATAAAGTCACATGAAATAAGTAAACTGTCAGAAAGGTCAGATTTTGTAGGCTTTACATAGCTTTACTAGCTTGTGAGTTGTGTGCAGTTTCCTAGAGAAAAGCAGGTGGTTTCACAGTTATCTAAAATGATAGCTCCTTATGGTAGTAGTTGCAAGGTGTTTCATATTTCTACAAAGATCCTGAAGAGCTATTCGTAAGAGTTTCTGACAAAGTGCTGCTTCACTGGTCTTGGAATGTGCCATTTAACCTGAAGGCACAGATCAGCAACTGTAGCACCAAGTGACCCCCAGTGAGTTATGAGTTGACCTGTAATGACTGTGCTAATGAATGAGGACACTAGATTGTGTTGACAGAACATCACATTACTGTATAATTTTTAAGTAGGTCATATATATCATTTACACATGTTTTGCAGAGACTCTTTGTTCTATATGATGGTAGAGAACGATTTTTAAATGTTCATGATTATACTTCCAATGGTGTAGAAGCCTTTAAAATGCTTGGACTACACAGATCTCAGCCTTATAGTTCATAAACTATGGTAAGCAAAGGAGAGAGTCTCTACGTTGCTTGGCTTTGGTCCCATCAAGCCTGGAGGTATTTATTCCAAAGGACTCCAGAGACTTCATTTGTAGTCCTGAAAATTTATGTGCTGCTCCCTTTGCTCTGCCCAGCTGAAAGCTGTCTCAAGAGCCTGTCAGTCATAGCTACATGGTTAATCACAGAGCCGACAAACCTTTTAGAGAAGCAGCACTTGAAGGTCTGCTATTAGAGAATCACCACCAGAAAATGAAGTACTGAGTTTCCATTAAGATGTCACTTTTAACAATGTAATCTTTAACATAGTTATAATTTACATATGTATATATGTGTGCTTGTATTTATAGTCTCATTTTAAAAGAGACTATAAATCAAAATTTTCATTAATACAGTTTCATATAAATCACTACTCACCATTCTGCCATATTTGATGTATTTGCAAGGTCTCTAGTCAATTTGCATTAACCTCGGTTGTATCATTTGTTAAAGAAAAAAAAATAGTGATTTTTAGTAAACTTTAGTAATGTTTTAAAGCTTCCATCACAATGTCCAGTATGTAGAACATGTTTTTTAAAAATGCTAACGGTGGGTTTAAAAAAAATCATTATCCTAGTTGAATTCAGAAGTATAGGTTACACTAGCAGTTTGCCAGTAGTGCTGTCTAAAACTTACAAAGGGAGGCTGGCCTACATTTGAGTATGAAGTAGAGAACCAGGATTGCTCACTGGCTTTCTTTATGGCCTTCAGAATGTTCCCTAATGTTTCTGTGTTCATTTTCACATGTGGAGAATAAATAATAATCTATTATTCATGCCAGGAGCTCCCAAGGACCTGGAGGTCCAGGCACACTGGACTTCTTTCTTGCCCTGTATGCTTGCCCTGCCATGGGCAAATAAGCCCTTACTGAGGACCAGTCTACTTTTGGTGGCAGTGGCTTGACTGACCACATGTGGGCAGGGAAGCTTAGTAGGGCAGACTGGTTATGGTACAAAGATGAAAAACTACAGAAATTGTGGGTTCCAAAGAGTGACTGCCAAAAACTTTTCCAGGAGTGAGTGTTTAGAGAAGTTCGAAGTTTTAGTTTGGAAGGAAAGAATAGAAGATGTTGTGCATTTGGAACTGGATTTAATTGTAAGTTTCCAACTTGAGAGTCAGGGAAGACTGCTTACCTGGAAGTAGTTCCTACTCCTGCTCTTACTGATTCCTAAATTTTTGCTAGTACGGAATTGTCCTCTCTTAAAATATATTGTCCTCTCTTAAAGAGCTAACATGATGATTTGTTGGATGATTATGTATTCTCCTAGATACAGCCTAATTGTTCTGATAACAATCCTTTTGTTAGTGGTATGGTCCTGGGAAGTTTCAAGACACATTTTTATGATGATACATTTTTATGCTGAGTCATTAAGTAGGGAAAGGGCCTTGACAGCTTGTCTTCAGATTTGGAAGATGTGCTCACTTCTTGACCAACAGCCTCACACTGCCACGAAATATGTCACGTTCCATGCAGACCTGTGTGCTCTCCATGAGATGCCTTGTCACCCCATAACAACAGATGCCCGCTTTACACTATGTTCTGCTGCATGGTGAATGAAGGCTGGAGAGCTGCGAGTATTTGAGGCGCTGCATGTACTCCTCAGAGGAGGGGAGCTCATGCAGGGAAGTAGACATCAGGGATGCTGTGTTTCTTTCCTTGGGAAAAATAGAATTCTCGAGATTGTAGTGAAGAAGAAAGTAGTGAGAAAGAATGTGTGCAGCTGTATTCTTTCAGCAGAAGGAAGGTGATTCTCCTCCTCTGGCTGACAGAACCAAGCCTTGGGAAGAAAAGAGAAAAAAAGTCCTGCTCCCATCTAGAATCAGGAAGGCCAGCTCTCTGAGGCCTCTCTTTTCTGACAGACAGGTAATAGTTTGCCATTTCTTGCTGCCCAGGAAATCAGGAAAAAGGAGAGTCATGGCATTAATTCACTTTTTTAAAAGAAAGACAATGTAACTAGTCAGGAATAATTCTGAATTTGTGGCATATGGTTTATGTGCATGTTAGACAATGGAGAGAATAGGGATAAAACTAAGAAACTGAACATCTGCTGAGCTTTGTCACCTTACATAGTACCATAGTATCAAGTACAATAGCCAGGAACAAGAGAGGAGCTGCAGTTTGATTGTTGGAACACAACAACTCATTCCATAGAAAAAGTGACGCTTTGTTGATTCCAGAGCATTTCAGAAATTCAGAGTTGAAGGGAAACATACCAGCGACAGAGAGATATTCCTTGTGGGACAATACTGCCTTGGACCCTGGTGGGAAGGAGTTTGTCCACTTCCCCATCATGCTTCTCAGGCCCCACTTCTCTGCACCTTGGACACTACTCAGTGTCTAAGGCAGCTACTGAATAATGGGAGGACAAAACGTGGTATATTCGTGTGGTGGGGTGATACTTGGACATGAAAAGGAGTGCTGTTCTGATACATACTGCAATGCAGTGAACCCTGTTTACATTATGTTGAGTGGAACAAGCTAGATACAGAAGGATACATATGTATGGTTCCCCTTATGTGGAGTATCTAGACTAGGTGAATTCAGAGGATCAGAAAGGTGATTAGAAGTTACCAGAGGTTGGAGAGATTGTTGCATAATTGGTAGAAGGGTTTTTTGGGGGATTATGAGAAGTTTGCAAAAAGAGGTAATGGAAGTGGTTGCACAGTATTGCAGATGTAATTAATGCCACTGAATTGTGCACTTTAAAATGACAGCTTTTATGTTAAAAAATATTTTAACACCCGTCCCAAGGTAACTGTTGGTGATGCTACCATGCATTGTACCACCCCTGCCACCTTAGAAAGAGAGCAAGGGCAGAACATGAACTGCAGAAGATTTTAAATAAGGGAAAAGGCAAGTGAAGCCCTCAGAGCTTTCCTCTGGATGTGACTGCAGTGAGTTCTGCCTCAGCAGGTACTGTTTTCCATTATGCCAAGGTACTCAGACCTAACACAGCCTGCACACAGCTACATAGCAGGCTGCAGTGCAGCACCATTCAGGCAGCTCTTGAGCTCGGCCACAGATTGGTCTAGATCCAAAATGCATGAAGTGCAGCAGTCATGCTTTCATACTGGCAACTTGGTGGGCATTACACATTAGAATTGCAAATCCCTCTATTTCAATAAAAATGTATAAGAGTCTGTTAACCTTTGAAGCATATTAAAAGTTTCAGCTTTATTTAATTGAAAAGCATGCCATGGGCAAAACCATCATAAAAGTATTCATGCAGCTGACAGAAGAAAAGGTATACATGCCCCAGTCTTACCATCAAGTCCAGAAGTGTGCTTTATGCCTTGAGCAATGTGTGATCTTTCAAATTTGTTAGACTTATAACCACAGCTCTGCCAGTAATAATGACATTCTTGAGAACGACCTGAAAGTTATTTATTTCCTGATCTTCCCAAAGAAGGAACATTTTCATAAAGTAGATATCAAATCTAGCCTTGTAGCCACTGTTGAACCCATGGTGAAAATGCAGACTGTAAACAGTTAAGTTGGCTCAGCTTAATTTTGAGAAGACTGACACAGACACAGACAGACTTGGTAACAGAAGATTCTCAGATATAGAATTAAAACCAAAGTCTTTAGTGCAAAATAAAGTCAATTTTGAATTGTGCTATCAATAGTTACTTGGTAAGGAATAATGTTAGCAAGAGCTAACCAATAACATTAGCACTGACTTGTAAAACAAAAAGCTTACCACAAACATCAGTTATATCTTAAATTTGGCTAGTCACTTGGGTCTTCAGTTTATTTTTCATTTTTGTTTAAAAGTGTAATAACCTGGCATGTGCAGGGCCCAAGTTTCTGTCCCCAACCCTGAGGAAAACAATAAGGCAAAACCTTGGTGAGATAATTTAGCTGATGTGGTACCACACAGCCATACACCTTGCACTTAAGAGACTGAGGCAGGAGGATGACAAATGTGACGTCATCGTGGACTACATTGCAAGACCCTATCTCCAAAAGAAAAAAAAGAAAAAAATCATTTTTCTAAATCAAAGAACAGTTTGAACGAGGAAATGAAATATTTTCCTACTTAGGGAGAAAATTCACAAATAGTCTTAAAGCTCATTTCTGTAGAATACTTTTCTAATCATTATAAATCGAGATACAATATTCAGAGAAAGCCATTTCAGTATGTTTTCTAGTGTTCGAAATTTGTTGTTATTTCTGGAAAAGTTATGTAAACCCTATGAAGTGCATGAAGGAACATACCTTATAACATTCCAATGTATCAGTTAAATTTAATTGAGAAAATGAGAATAATACTTACTAAATTTGAAATACAAACTGTGAGAAATCTGTTGTCTCTACCAGCACCATACACTACAGAGATACTTTGGGAGGAGGAAGGAGATGGGCTGGTATCAGAGTCAGAATCCAGCCCAGGACATGCGCAGTGGGAGAGGAAGAGCTTCATTGAGGCCTGGCCCCTGGATGGGGTCCCAGAGAAGAGGCAGGAAGGGAGGCTGTCCAGGTTGGTGGAGAGGAGTAGGGCTATTCCTGATGCAGGGACAGGTGCGGCACAAGCCAAGGGGAGTCGCCCTGCCAAGAAAACCTAGCCTAGCAGTACCTCCCACCCCAGAAACCTGTGAATATCCAGGGTCTGGCTGCCCACTGCTCTGCAGGAGGACTGTGCCAGTTGCTGGGAGTACCAGCAACTCATGAAAGTTCAGATTTCACTATATTTATTCCTGCATTACTAGGTTTGAAACTTCATTCAAAGCTTCATAATTTGATAACCTGCCAGCATTTCTAAAATGGTAGCATTGCAATAAAACAAAAGCCATCCCTGTTTTCAAACATTTCTTAGAGACTCGTGGTATTTTGTGCCTCTGGTGTGGTGGAAGAATCTGGCTGGGGCTGAGCATCAGATCCCGGCTCTCAGCACAAGTCTGAGCCTGTCTCCATCTGTCACACATAAGTAATCCATGACCATTTAGCCCCAGGTGGTTAAAAGCTCAGAGCAGAGTGTAAAAGTGGACAGTCTTCATAAACAGGAACACTCTAGGTAAATATACACTTTACAGTGATTTGTCTGTATCCCATTAGTGTAGTATAGAGACAGCTCTAACCTGAGGACTATGTGAGCTTCTCAAAAGTGGATCACTTTTTGACCCAGTTTTTAAAAACTAAAAGTAGAAGTAGGGAAGGGGACAAAACAGGATGATTCAAAAGTTCACAAAGTAAAATAAAACATAATTGTGCGAGGTATTAATCAGCCAATCCAAGGAATAAAACATACTACAAAGCTATGCTAATGCATAGCCGGAAGATAAAATACCTAGAACTCTTGAAGACATGGGTGTAGACAAAGAATTCATCAACAAAACCCCAGCTGCACAGGAAACACTAAAAGAACAACTGGGATCTCATTTTATTACAAAAACTTTTGCCATTTTTACCTCAGAAAAGGACTAATACCTAGAACACAGATTAGAAAAAAATCAGGCCCCCCAAATTTAAAGACCCAATCCAAAAATGGGCATCTGAGATGAAAACAAAATACTAGATTAAGACATAGAAACCGCAAATAGATACATGAAATAATATTCAACATGACTGGTCATTCGAGAGATGCAAATTAAAACAACACTGAGATTCCATCTCCAGAAAGAATGGCTATTATCAAGAAATCACCTAAGCTTTTAAAGAAAGATGGCGGACCGGTAGGTAGCAGGAGAGGGACCCTCTCTGAGAGAGACAGCTCAAATGCCAGAATAAGACACTCTGGAGAGACCCAGAGAGAGATGGACTCTCACAACCCAAGAAGAAACTAAAGTGCAAAAAACCACTCAAATATGAGGTCCTGGGGCTACTATTAGTGAAGCGAAGATCAGGGAGCACGGTGCCTTCCTCGAGCCACCTGAATTCCTGCCCGACCTGAACAAGCGATCCACGCTGAAGCGACTGGCTTGAGCCACCGGAGCGCGGAGCTGAACAGCCCTGTGTGTGGCTCACCCAGACCGGCCCTGCACGCGACCCACCCAGAGGCACCATGAATTCACACCTCAGCTGCACTGAAGTCGGAGGTCAGGGAGTCCAGCAGTTGTCAGGGACCGGCATCAACACGCAGTGAGTGATGGGAATAAGACCCTCCCACGGGAAAGGGGAAACCGACTGGACAGCATGTTGGATTTGGGCAGGAGAGCCCTAACTTCATAAGGAAGTGGCTTCAGTTGGTTGTTCCCCTTGCCCAGTGGATTGGTGGAATCTGCTTGGACTAGGCCGTGCCCCTGGCGGGGACCGAGTGAGTCACTACAAAGTAATTCCCTGAGATCAATGCACACTGACGCAGTGAAGGCCTGCAAAGGTTGACTGGCCTGGAGAGGAGGAGCCAGCGCACACTGCCTATGGGTGAACTCTAATCTCTGATAACCTATTGAAGAGGGCTAAAGCTCCTAGCCTGCACCCTCTAGAGGAGCCTTAACCATCAAGAAAAGGGTCTGGGAATTACACTGTACACTTCTATGGAAGGAACCAAAAACATGATGAAAGGGAGAAATACGAAAAAAACCTCCAGCCCCCAACCCTGAGAACATTGATCCGGGAGAGGTAAATACAAAAGAGATTGAGGGCAGCAAAAATGCAACATCAAACACAGCATTAGGGGACATAAAGAGACATCTTGAGGACCTTGTAAGAGGGACCAAAACTGAAATATTAATTCAAATTAAACAAGAGATAAGTAGATTAATAAAAGAAGGGCTGGGCACCTCTCAAGAAGACACAAACAGAAGAATGGAGGAACACAAAAGGAGAGAAAAATTTAATGAAGAATTCAGAAAAAACCTAGAATTCATGAAGCAGATTCAAAGAGATTATCAGGAAGCTAAAGACTCCATAGAAAGCTGGCAAAACTGCTTGAAAGAAACCAAAGATAGACTATCAAAAATTGAACACAGGCTTTGCAATGTGGGGTCATGAAAGGGAAGATCTCTTAAAAATAACAAGGGAGCAGGCAGTAACTATACAAAGACTGTAAGACGACAAGAGGATCTATAACTTAAGAATAAAGTATGTGAATGAAGAAGCAGGAATCAAAACAGAGGAATTACAAAAGCTATTCACAGAAATTATTAAGGAAAATTTCCCAAGCATAGAAAAAAGAAATGATACGCAGATGTATGAAGCATACAGAACTCCAGCCACCTACAACCCAAACAGAGCTACACCCAGACACATCATAATCAAGATCCCAGAAATTCAATATAAGAACAGAATATTAAAAGCCATCAGAGAAAGAAACAGATCACCTATAAAGGAAAACCCATCAAAATCACAGCAGACTTCTCGACATAGACCATTAGGTCAAGAAGAGCTTGGAGTGAAGTAATTCAAGCCCTGAAGGAGAACAATCTCCAGCCCAGATTGATGTATCCTGCAAAACTCTCTCTAGAAATTAATGGAGAAACAAGATGCTTCCATGACAAAGAGGAGCTAGGAGAATTTGTGACCACCAGTCCAACCCTACAAAAAATACTGAAGGACATTCTAGGGAGAGAGAACAAGAATACAAGCATTTCAGGAACAGTGGCAGAGAGGCCTCAGTGAATGGGGCAGACAGTGGAGTGGAAGAGAAAAATAGACTATCAATGGCAGAAAAATAGAATAGCAGAAATGAGGCAGAGAAGATTGGCTATAATCTCTAGTATAGATGGCCTTGAAATATTAACAGAGAGAAACACAGGCAGAGTAGATCAAGAGATAGGGTCCATTGAGATGCTCTATATAGGGAGGCAGTGGGACCCAAAACAAGCAGTACACCCCATTGGAGTGAAAAGGGAGAAATTGTCTAAAAAAGGGAGGCAGAGGATATTGTTAATTGGGTAACAAGATTTAAAATTTACATTATTCTCACCACTCTGCTTGGATGGACTACGTGCTGTTCCAGTTTGTCTACCTACACTAGACTTGAGGACATGGTCAGCTATCCCAAAAATAAGAGGACATATTATGGTAATCATCCCTAATTTTTCCTATCAACTTAATCTGAAGCCCTTTACAACTTATACTGTCTTATTATGACTGATCTTATTTGAATCTGGTTTGTTAGATTGCTACTTTGTATTGACTGATTTTATTTAAATCTGTTATGATTGATAGCATCAAGTCTAAGAGTATAGGCAACTGCACTGAAGATGACAAGATTCACTAAAATACCCACTCTGGTTTGATTATGACTTGCTTTTGAAGTCTTATAATGTCTCCAATGCTTCGTTTTTATTAATGTTGTTGTACACTGCTGAGACACCATGGTAACCATTGTAGATCACCTTGTATTGAGGTTTTATGTGACTTTTTTGCCTCATGTTTTTCTAGAAATTGTTTTGTTTTATCTTGCTTTGTTTTGTTTTTCCCGCTAATACAGAAATGATAGATATACATGTAGAGACTCATGCATGTGTAGAGCTTATAAACAGTTTACGAGGACCAATTATATAACACATGTTGAAATGAACAACTACTTTGAAGAAAAAGAGACACTACAATACCCAGTGCTGATTCCATAATGTCATGATGTGAAGTCCAGCAAAACTATCACTTTTTGTTCAACGTGATTTTAGCTTGCTTTGCCTTGTTTAAGTTCAACACACATTAAGGTTTGGACAGCTGTTTTGAGGAGAATGAGGGACACTATGACAGCCATTCTTGACTTCCCTAATGTCTGGTCTTGAAGACCTGTAATGCCCTCCTCGTCCTGCTCAGATCAATTCCATACTAGGTTGTTTCGTGTGAATTCCCTGTATGTGACCATATGGACAACTATTTGGAAGGAAACAAGAGTCAATATAATAGAGAGTGAATATCTCCGATTGTCTAGCTTTGAAATTTTTGTCTCTTACATTGCTTTCTTGTGATCTGCTTTGCTCTGTTTTGTTGTGTTTAATTTTACCCTTTTGATACAATTGCATGTATATTGAGTGGGTAAGATGGATGACCATATTGCTGTTTTTGTCAGATCATGGAGCAGGACTGTTAACAGTCTCACTGTTTGAATGTCTACTTTACATATTTTAACTTTGTAATTTGAACAACTGTTTCCAAGAAGTCAGTATGTATTTTGTCAAGTAATAATTCCTTAGGTTTTTTTGTTGTTGTTCTTTTCCTTTTTTCCTTGGAAATCTGTGTTGGTGCTACCCTTTATTTTATCTTGTTTTGTTTTTTCTCTTTAAATAAAATTTTTAAAAAAACATTAAAAAAAGAAATCAGCTAATAATAAATGGTAGCAGGGATGTGGGAAAAAGGAACCCTTCTTCACTATGGGAGTATAGACTGGTACAACTACTGTGGAAATCAGCATGGAGATCCCTCAAAAAACTAGGAATTAGAGGTACCATTTAAGCTAGCTGTTGCCCTTTGGGTATATTTCCAAAAGAAAGGCATCATATCAGAGCAATATATGCACAGCCATGTTTATAGCAGCACAGTTTGTAATGGCTAAGTCTTGGAAACAATCCAAATGCCCACTAACTAATGAATGAGTTTTTAAGAATTTTTATGCAGTAGAATACTACTTAATCATAAAGGGTGAACTTGAGACATTTATAGCTAAATGGGTGGACCTTAAGACCATACGCTTAGGTGAAATCAGACACACATGTGTAAATATTGCATTGTCTCTCTTGATGTGAGAAATTGAAAGTGTAAATAAGAACCAAAATATACAACAGGTAATTCTGAAATAGGAAGAAACTATTCAAAAGGAAAAGGAAACTAGGGAGGGGAAAAAGAAGGAAAAGAAATGAGAAAAGGATAAAATGGAAACATACTTTGTAAATAAGGAGAGGAAGAGGAGTTGAAGAGAAAGGAAGGGGGGGAGAGGAATCAAGATGTATCATGGACAGATAAAAATTCCCTATTTAATGTGACCGTTATGTATATCTTAAGGGATCTTAACTTAATAAAAATAAATTTTAAAAAAAGTTGATATAATTGAGCAGCCTAAAAAGTCCAGAAGTAAACACACATGAATGGTGAATTTAGCATATAATGTAAATTAAAAATTAATCTCCAAAATGTCACTAACCAAAGAAAACAAAGATACAGAGTATCAGAAAGGTATATTGTTATTTATATTAGGAGGACCAGTTGATACCTACAGATACAGCCCCTCAGTTTATAATAGCAATGTCCCAATAGCTGACAGTAGGTCTAAAATACCACCAAGCCACAACTCCATCCATATGCTACCCACACAGCTCAGCAGCTCAGCAGAGGATTGGTTGCTACCCAGTGGTCACAGGCCAAGCCCAGCATCAGAAGAGCACCATACCATACCGCCTGTCTCTAGGTCAGAACTCAAGGTTCCAAGTACTGCTCCTACTGATGGAAGACCACTTTTACATCATGTTAAAATAAATTATAGGTCAAATCCTTGTAATCAGGGACTGTCTGCACATATGTGTGCATGAGCTGGCACATTCATAGGGTTCTCTGTGAGGACACACGAAGCTGTTGAAAGTGGTTGTTGCTGAGAATGTGGACAAAGTCAAAGATGAGAGGAAAGCTCACAGTTTTATAGTATCCTTTGCTATAGTTGGACTTTTTTTTTTTTTTTTGTACCGTGGATCGAACTCACGACCTCGCGCTTGCCAGGCAGGCACTTAAGCCACTGAGCTAAATCCCCGGCCCTATAGTTGGACTTTTTAAACTTTTTTTTTCAAAGAAAACATTGCTTCAGAGTAAGGCTGAGCCAATTGCTATAAACCAATGATCTAAGTGATGTTTTTAATTCTCATTCAGCTGTTTTGGTGTCCTCGTGTCTGGTTATCAGGAGTTGCACAAAGCTGCCTTTCCTCAGTTTGTGCATAGTCCTGGGCAGCATTGGCTTACAGTGCAGATGCTCAGTGTGAAGGTAACTCTCCTGTTCCTTGGAATGGGTCTCTTTTAGGAAGCCAGAGTGCATAGTTGGCAGTGCTCTTGCAATATGAAATAGCAAACTTTTGGCAAGCCTACAAGTTCCATGAATTCATGTGTAGTGTTTCTTTTCTGTTTAGACTTGCGATCCAGTACCCAGTGCCTAGCTATTAAAAATGAGCTTAGTAAAAATCTTGCCACATTTTTGTACTGATTGAAATTAAGCCCTCTGGACACATGAGGAATTGTTCAGATTTCTTCCTCTTGGAAAGCCCTGAAGTGGCTTCAGTGGAGAGGTGTTTCTTGATTCTCTTTCTAGTTCACCTGGCTTTGGCCTGCATTACTCCCCACTCACCACACTCAGAGCCACATCAGCTTCTTTTCACAAAAGAAGCAAGTGCTCTTTTACTTTTTTTAAAACTTAACTTTGGGGGAAATACAGATAAAAACATATTATCAATATGTTTAGCAAGCCTATGAAGTTAGCATCTCATAAAATGACAACAGTCATGTTGTATATATGATCATCTTGAAAAATAACACCTTCCAAAATTCCTGTAACCACAAAATATAAATCAGAGCCTAACACTTTAACTGTTGGCCTTTGGCCACCTATGGTGGTTAAGAATGGTGCAGTCTATAACAACTGATGGCAAGGTGATGGCTCACTAATTTTGAGAGACTTGTGGTAAGCTGTTGCTGCCCTCAAGGTTAACATCTATAATCATCATCGGATGTACCTGTTACATCTATAATAAATAACTCCAGAACTTGATATCTTAGCACAACAGTGGTCATTTATTATCTCATGGTTTCTGTTGAGTCAGGGATCTGGGAACAGTTTTCTGGGCAGCTCGTACTTGAATCTTCCCATTAGGTTGAGGTCAGACAGCCAGGTAGGCTGGAAGATCACCTTTACAGTGGCTCACATGGGTAGCAAATGAGTGCTGGCCCTGTCTGAGACTTCAGTTCCTCACAAGACTTTGGAAGTGTCCTCATTGGGTGGAAACTGGTTACCTAAGAACAAGCAGTCCAGGAAAGTGGTGTGGGAACCAGGGAGCCTTTTGTGGCCTACCATAAAGATCATGGATTGTCACATGTAGGGTGGAGGGGACTGTACAGGGACATGATCACTTGCTGGCAAGAATGAGAGCCCATCCTAGAAGCTCACTACCATAGCAGTGAAAGCAAAAGACACTTTTTTGTATAAGAATGTTTGAGCTTTGAGTTAGTTTTGAAGGGTCTTAAAGAATCATAAGCTGCAAAGTCTCTCATTTCTCAAAATTGGGTAAACAGGCATGTTCTAGGATTGTGATTCACCTGTGTGACAACTGAAAAGTTCTGAGATGTTTGGATTTTCCCAATATCTTTCATTAATGTATAATCAAATGTAATGTGATTGAGTGGTTTAAAATTTTAAATGTATGCTTTTTAAAGAGTTGACAAAGTGGGGGCAGGGAATATAGCTCAGTGGCACAGTCCTAGAAAGACATGGTCCTGAGTTCGTTCCCTGGTACCAAAACATAGAGTTGACGGAGTGATGATAGCTGAAGCCAAGGGCCCAATAACGAAAGGTTGGGGGAACCAGAGAGTAAAGAACATAACACAGACACCCATAAATGGAGATGGAAAATAACAGGGACCTGAGCTGCTTTGCTCAAGCTTGATCCCAAAGGCCCAGCTCAGTAGTTATCAGAAAACGGTGTCCAGTGACTGTGACTTGACTGACAGATTAGAAACAGTACCTGGGATGTGGATATTGCGTACAGGGGCCTGAGAATTGAGGAGTGGGTCTTTGCAGTAGGGTTGCATGATTTGACGCAATGTCCTAATACATCAAAACATCAGTACAAACACAGTACAAAGCCTGGGAGCTTCATCTTTCTTCCCAAGTACATCAATGATGACTCAACAGTGGCTACATTCTGTACACTAATGATTTTAAAAGAAGAAATTTCTATTGCGTAAGGAACTACCACCAAAGAGTAATGAACATAGTTCAGTTTTTGTTCCCACCAGATGTTAAGTAGACATTTTTCTAACATTGGATTTCTATACAATGACTAGTAGACTGCAGAGTGATTGTTTTTAAGAAAATAAACCTGACATTTTGCTCAAAGGCTTGAAGCTAAACACAACTCATAAACACAACTCTTTGTAAAACTAATGTATCTTCACTGTAGAGCCTGTGGAAGACCTATACATATCTCACACTAACTAATCTGCTTGGCCTTGAGTTCATTCTCTAGCAAGACCCTGGGTTGAGTCAACATTGAGTGGATGCAACCTTGATTCCACATAGTGTGCATCTGTGAACCTCAGGCTCAACCATGCTCTGATTTAAAAATTATTAACGTCTTAAACCATATAGTCAGAGATATATTAGGTCTTAGATGATAAGGTTGTGGTAGAGGATACTTTGGCCTCAGGCCCTAGAGAGAATACAGACACAATGCTTGGAAGTAGTGTGTCTATGCTCACTGTATTGGCGTTACCACTGTTAAACAGTTGACTCTGACCCTCTGCCCAGCTATACTACGTGCTGACTTAAAGGTATCCTGAGTTCTCTAATCTGTTTCCTAAAATGTGGAAATTATAACTGTCTTTCCTACTTTTCTGCCCTAGAGGAATTTTATGCATGGAAATAAAACAATACATAAAAGTTACTTAGAGAAAAGCAAAATAGGGAAGATGGTACTTTTAAAAGGTCCTGGGTGTAAGAACCAGGCCTGGTTCAGTGTCTGCAGGTCACCCAGTGTTGTTCACTTTAGCTGCCACATATTCATAGTCAGAGCTCAGGCTGGAGGACCCAAGCATTGCCTTCCATTACAGCTTACATCTGAAATGTTCCTGAGACCTGTACTGGAGGCTCAGTCCTCAGCTCAGGGCTACTAGCTGGTAGCAGAAACCTCTAATTAGATGGGGCCTTGTATAGGCTTTAGGTCACTGGGAATGCCCTCAGGAGAGAGTGCAGGACACTAAACTCCTCTCTGTTTTGCTTTGCTTTGTTGTGTTCCACGTTCCCCACTCATAATAAACCATGTCCACACAAGCCTAAGAGCAACAGGGCAGCTGAACATGGACTGACTGCTCTAAAACCATGCAGCAGAATAAACCTTAGAGTTGATTATCTCACATATGCTGTTACAGCAATGGAAAGCTGACTCACACACCTTCTGTTATCAATTGGCTTGCTGATTTTGTGTTTGATCTTAAACCACCCTAGCTTATTTTAGGCCTGCTGGAACCAGCAAAATCAGGTTCCAACATAGATATTACATCAAGTTTATTCAAAGAACCTTGGATATCAGGGGAAAAAAAACACTGGAAGTTCAATACAAAACTACTCAAGAAGGAAAGTGGACAAATCACGTAAGAATATGAATGGTAAACTTCAGTAATAATAGAAATCTATAAAAATGATAAGCTGATGTCTACATCGGAAACTGTTTCCTACCGGTTTAGCATAATTTTGGTGCCACTGATGTGTGCAGGAGAAATGCAGTCTCCTGGACTGTGTGTGTGTGTGTGTGTGTGTGTGTGTGTGTAGTATGCCCACCTTTAGCCATCCATTAGAGGTATATGAAAGTGAACAATTTCCATTTAAAGACATTTACCGCATTACATATGTTAGTGCAAATTTGGAAACAGTCTACTTATCCATAAAAGGAGGCTCTAGGATGCTATCCATGCACTGTAATATTACATAATCATTAAAATCATGTTATTAAAAATGACTTTTAATAAAAAAGTGACTTTTGATGCATGGCCCTGAAGCAAGGCCAGCAGATCGCTGTAGCTGCTGGTTTCAAACAGGAGCCTAAAGAGAATTCTTTCTGTGGTCTGTTGGCCATTTCAGAACTTTGGAAATGGAATGGTCAATTCATCAGAAAGAAATAGCAGGTGAGTATGGCGGACTTTAGGGGGCCTGCAGGGGAGAGACCCTGGCACCTCAGGACCTGCACCATGTGGTTGACTCGGGGTGCTGGGAGAACAAGGAGCTCTTCCCCTATCTGGCAGGCAACTGAGAGTGTGGCAGACTTTCGGCGGCCCACCAGAGAGAGACCCTGGCACGTCGGGACATGCACAGTGCGGTTGACTTGGGGTGCCAGGAGAACAAATAGCTCCTCCCCTTTCTTGACTGGCAGCTGTGAGTGTGGCTGACTTTTGGTGGCCTGAAGGAGAGAGACCCTGG
This sequence comes from Dolichotis patagonum, assembly GCA_004027295.1. Classification (NCBI taxonomy): domain Eukaryota; kingdom Metazoa; phylum Chordata; class Mammalia; order Rodentia; family Caviidae; genus Dolichotis; species Dolichotis patagonum. Next base: position 17,965 of record PVJX010012141.1, read on the forward strand.
TGCATTGGGACCTGCACTGTGCGGTTGACTCAGGGTGCCGGGAGAACAAAGAGCTCCTCCCCTCTCTGGGGGCAGCTGAGAGTGTGGCAGACTTTCAGCGGCCCAAAGGAGAAAGACCCTGGCACATCAGGACCTGCACCATATGGTTGGCTTGGGGTGCCGGGAGAACAAGGAACTCTTCCTGTCTCTGGGGGGCGACTGTGATCCTGCCTGCATGTGGGCTGAGAATCAGCCATCTCATATCATCCTGTCCCCCATCCTGTGTCCCCACTCCCCCTCCCCCCTGCCTAGCAAGTGGGAGCCAGTGAACTACACATCTTGTGAAAAGATTGGCTATGTTATTTAGTATGAGCGCTCCATATGCAAAGATAAGGACAACCATTTGGAAGAAAACAAGAGACAATATGACAGGTAGTAAAGATCTCTGGTTATCTTGCTTTGAAATTTATGCTTTTTTATGTCCCATTCTGTTCTGTTTTGTTGTGTTTAATTTTACTCCCTTTTAAAATAAAATTTAAAAAAATTAAAAAAATAAAAATAAAAATGTTTGATGCTTGGAGAAATGGTCATCAAATTACAGTGAATAAAGAAGACTCACTTTATCTCAAATAGAGTAAGATCTGATTTAAAAATAAAACTATAAAAATACACTATGAAAAACTGTTAAACATCTCCCACCTTTAAGCTGGGTGTTGTGATTCCTGTCTGTAATCTCAGCTCCTGGGGAAGCTAAGACAGGAGGATTGCAAGTTTGAATCTAGTCTGGACAACTTAGTGTGACCATGTCTCAAAATAAAAAGGGCTGGAGATATAACTTAGTGGTAAGAGTTCTTTAAAAAACTTAGCATGCATTATGCCCTGGATTTAGTCCCCAGTACTACAAAAAATAAAAATTAAAACCTTTAAAAACTCAGCTTTACTGAACCATAGACTGCCCATATCCTTTTTCTATGCATTGCAAAATAAGTTGCAGTCATTAATAAGGAAAATGAAATGCACAAATCTTAAGCATACTATTCTGATGAAACAGTTTTTGATCATGATTTAAAATCTTGTTCTATTATGTATGTTGATGAAAAGAGCTAAGTCGTAAGGAAAGAGACACTATTCTTACAGCAGATGCTGTTTTATAAATTATATTACTTCTTGAAAGCACCTTTGTTTGCCAGATTGAAATTAAATCACTAAAAAGGGCAAAAGTAGGACATGGACAAATGAACTGTCAAAAAAAGTTTTAAGGAAAAACAGTAGGTGATTGGATAAAAACATTGATAGTATTGTATACTCACACATACACTGTGTTTCTTTCTTTGGAAGCAGGGATTTCTTATCTGTACTATTCTCATTAAGAATTCTTTCTCATCTCATGTAGAGAACTTCATGTTGTCCTGACAATATGTCTGACATCTTGTTAAAAATTTTAGGTGAGTGGATGAAAATCAGTGATATCCTTAACAATCAGAAAATACTTCCAAACCAGTGGTTAGGATATTTCTGATCTGCCTTCCAGTGGATTGTGGCACTGTTCTCTTTAACAGCTTTTGAGCCAGTCTTAGTTTCAGGACTGGTTGGAAAATGGCTTTTGCATTCTTGGATATGCATGATTGGCTTAGATTTCTTTGTGTTTTGGTCAGTAGTTAAACAGACACACAGACACATTATCTGAGCATGTTTGCCAACGTGCCTCTTCTGCTGCTCCGTAAGTAGCTTGCAGTTTTCAGAACAGTTGCAATATAAAGTCTGTCTGGTTGCACAGGGTTCCTAGGGGCCCTTCCTTAGTGTTTATCTCTCAGCTCTTTGTTCTCTGTTCTAGATTCACTCCTGCTTCAGTGGGTTACTCAGCATTTAGCAATATCCATGGACACTGTCCTCTAGACTCTAGAATGCCTTGAAGTGAACTCCCAAGATTTACTTCTACAGAAGACGGTTGGGGAGAGGTCTTTCTTGCTACTGCCACCGCCGTTGTGGTGGGATCTGCTGTTTGTCTAAACAGCAATCTTAAAGGTTAAAAAAAAAAGGAAAGGAAAGAAAACCAGGCAAGACACATAAACCTGTTGTGAGTGTTGAGTTGCTTATTTTGATGCGTAGACAAAGCAGAGCTGCGAGAGGTGCTCCGCCCCTAGAATGTCAACGATTCATGTGGGCACTGTGGCCCACTAGCATGCCCTTCCTACTGTGAGACAAGCAGAATAGGCATGAGCAAATGTCAATACAGACTTCATGAGATTTGTCCCTTTTTATTTAGAGCAATCCAGAGGGGCAGGACAGAGCCAGAATCAGCAGTAGGACCATGTGTGTACTGATGGGAGTGGTCCACACACAAGCCCAGCTTCAGGGGCAGTAGCAGTGGGTCTGCAGTTGTGACTTGAGCCAGGAAGTGGCACTGGGAATCCAGCATGAGGTGACCAGGAGCCTACTCCATCAGGAGGTAGGGGCAAACATCAGGAAACACAGGAAGTGGTTGCTGGGATACAACCCAAGCACACATGCAGAGCCAAGGCTCTCCAGAGAGGGGGAGCAGGCAGGAGTGAAGAGTACAGGAACACCCATGGGCAGAAACGACACCTTCAGAATCCAAGCAGCAGTTGTGGCAGGAATGGCACAAGCAGTATGGGTGGCCCAGCAGCTGAACAGAGCCAGGGGTGTGACCAAGACACAGGGTGGGGCAAGCAGAGAAGAGGCCCTGCTAGAGGGGAGCTTGTGAGACACAGCCTCACCAGGAAGGTGGGTGGTGACATCATCCTTAAAAAGCTAAATGGATGGTTCCATCCTTAGAGATTTTTCTTCAAAAGCTGTAATTATTGGGGCAAAAAAAAAAAACTGTTTTGAACTTGGTTTTTAAATCTTACTTCATTTTCTTGGGGTTTAGTTCAGTTTGCTTCCAGCATGGTCCAAATACCTTCTTCAAAGCAAACATTCTAACAAGAACTTGCTAAAAGGAAGGGAAACCAGGTTCTGTGGCTTCTTGTACACCAGCGATGGAGGCACTCACAGAACCACGTTTGTGAGTTGAGTGTAAATGAATCCGAAACCTACAAATTAGATTTCCCTTGAAATACACATGGGTTTAAAATTTAACGGGAAAAGAACTTGGCAAATCAAATCTGACCATATTCAGTAAAACCTCACTAATTTGCACTAATGACCAAGAGACCAATTGAGAATTAGCTGAATTTTTGTGAGTGTGTTAGCATGGGAAAAAATGCCAAAATGGGTGGGATGGTGGGGGTATGGAGAGAAGGAGGAGGGAAATCAAAGTTCCAGCATCAAACAAACATACTTTATGGTACAATGAAGAATGTACTTGAATGGTTACTGGAATGAAACTCAATAGCTTAATGAGTGCCTTGCTGCATGCTGCAGGCTGGGGAGCCAGCCGTGTCACATGGAGCCTGCGGCTGGGCCTGCGGCTCCTGCACTCAGTGGCCTCTGCTCCCGTGAAAGCTGGGAGCTTTTGGAGTCTCTAGGGTGTGAACCTGTGTGGTTCTGCTATGTGTTGTACATATATGTGCTGTAATCATAAATCAGAATTGGGAGTGGGATTGTTTATTACCGCTTTAAAGACTAATGAAAATGTGCTAGAAGGAGATAGTTAAGGAGGTTGGAACTGACAAACTGAATTTCCCTAAGGCATAGTAAACCATATCTACAGTTGAAAGTGCCTAACTTTAAGCATCCTAAATTGAAGAGTGACTGGTGGCAGCTTACTATTATGTGGATTTGTTAAAAGCATCTCCCTTTATTAGCAGCTATCTAAAGTGTTCTTTGAAGGCTTAATTATTCATGGCTCATATCTCAGTCATTATGATAATTGTCTTTCATTTGAGACATAGAGTATTATTTAACATAGGTAGTTAAGACAGCAGTGTCTCCCTCCCTTCCTGGTACCAGAGAGACGCTGGGGCTTAGGGATGCTATGTGACTGTGCCACTCCTCTGAGGAACAGCCCTGGGAGTATTTGTGTCCATCCTCACTTTGAGTTCTTCAGAGCCTTCCCTTGGGCCAGCACTTTACCAACTGAGGAATCAGAACTTCCACGCCAACAACGTAAGAGCTATGGGGAGTAATAAATATGTGTAGCCAGAGCCTTTTCCAGGATTGAAGTGGATGCGAATGGTTCAGGTCCAAGACCAGAAAAGACACATGCTAGAAACTTCTGGTCTTAGCATTTTTAATCTTTCCTTTCCCAATTAAATAACAACATAATTCAGACCTCTTGAGCCATATTCCCTTAAGTTGTGGGCAAGTCAGGACACATGAGAGCCCCCTTTATCAGCATCCCCTTGAGAACCCTACAAAAGTCGTTCATTCCCCACAGGCTACTGTTTTGCCTTGTGACTCTCAGGCTGATCGTCTGCTTTGGGGGCGGGGGGTTGATTCTCTAAGAACATTGTACAGAAAGTACATTTCTCTGAGAAAGATTAATTCAAGGCTAATATAGAGCTGTTACTTTCTTTCTCACTTGAACATTGCTGTGGTCTGCTTCCTTTGTTCTTGCACAGACCTTGCTCAGAGGAAGGAGGACTCACTACTACTTCAAAACCTTTCTACCTTGTCTCCCACTCCCCTTCTTGCTTCTCTTTCACAGCCATGCTGGGCTCCCCAGGGTTGTGGTTCTACCCTTTGGTGTGGCCTCCAGAACACTTTTCTCTCCAACTGCCCTTTCCTTAGATATGGGGTAACTAACTCCTCCCTCATTCACTGAGGTTTCTGATCAGACATCACCTTCCCAGACAGGCCTTGCTGACCCTTTCAGTCAGTTGCGCTGCTCCACTGCAAGACTCTGTGTTTTCTGCCTTGCCTATCTAAGATCCCCCAGCACCAGCACCAGCACTGTCACCCCAGCCCAAGCTCTGAATGCTGCTTGCAGCATGGATTTGTCAGGTTTGCTCACATACAGGTTCCTGGTACCTGTCAATGTGACTACTCTGGACAGAGAAGAACAGAAAGAATGCTGTTGTATATAAATATTCTACAGCTACACGCTGATCCTTCCTTTGTCTAACTTTATTTTAATTCCTAGTAATTCTTTAGTTCCTTCTTTGAGGTGAACTTTTATAACTTTTGAATGGTGTGTTGCTCCCTGGCTTCGTCCTCCTCCTGCCTTAGGACAGACACTGGATTGCACAACCAGTCTTATTCAGTCATTTTAAAGCATGAGTTGGAATTAAGATGTTCATATAAGAGCAGAAACCCTATAAGAAACAAGCTGTGTACAATCAGGACTTTTTCAGAAAAATATAAGAATATTTTAGTGCTAAATATTTCAGCCAATTTAAAAGTTTCTCTTTTAATGTCCTTCAGTAAGTGTTACTGAACTTTCAGGCACTAGTTTATTAAGAACTATAAAAGGTAATTGCAGCCCAAAAGAAAGAATATATAGAATTTTTTCTGTAATGTGCAGTTACTGTGATAACCATTCACAGACCTAGCTGGGAGCAGGGAGAGAGTACTTTCATTGAAGAGAAATGTACTCTGCTTCATACACCTATCTTTCACTATTATTGTGCAGGTACAAGAGATAGAGTTAAAAAGAAAATATTCTCCAAGTTAGAAAAGAATTTGTAAGAGTACTGCACTGCAGCTGGATTCTGAAGGATGCAAAGAGCTCAACCAAGCTAAGGGGTGTGCATAGGAAAGGGGAGCAAAAGGGGTGAGGGTGCACAGTGAGGGGTGGCTGCAGAGGGGACAGCAAGGCATGGACACCTACTTTTCCCAGTTTGCACTTAGCCCGGGGTAAAGTGGCTACACAGGGCTTTACTCTAGAAAGGAACACTTTCTATGGGTCCTATGTCCTAGGATCTAGGTCCTATATAACTTATTCTTTAAACAGGAATTTACATACTCACCTGATAGCAAAATTTGGTCAGAGCAGAGCTGCCACGGCAGCTAGGGTGGGAAGCACAGAGCCCTGGAGCCCTTTCAGCTTCCCGAGCACCATTACCATCCAACTCCTGTGGCTCTCCTCACCACAATTTTTAAAAATAGCTTATAATCAGGCACCTATGGCTCAGAAAGTTAGGGGATCTCCATGAATTCATAGCAGAGCCCAGAATAGAACCAGATCTCTTTGTTTCCAACATAACATACCAACATTGTAGGGAAAGTTACTATTTTTATATAGGAATTTCATACTCCTAGTTCATAGAATCAAGAGATGAGATGAAGAAAAAAATACTGACCAAGTTAAATCTTTTAAAATGAACACAGGCTTACTACTCTTCTATATGCAAGGTTTTTTAAAAAAAAGTTAGAATCTCTTAGAATTGGGTCTACGTTTACATAGTTCCCTTTGCCTTTTTCATGCCGTCGGTGTGTATACTCAGTTATGGTCCCTCAACTTGAATTTTTAGGAATTAGATACAGGGGATTTTAAGGTCTCTTGCTAATGGAATCTGTTCCCATTAAGTTCTGATACTGCCTGAGCGTCATGCTGAACCCTGTCCTAATAGCAAAAGCAGTGAGTCTGCTCGCAGGCCCGCCATTACCTGGAGGAATAACATTTGGAAAAGCCACTCAGGCTCAGCTGTACAGCGAGAAGGGCGAGCTAAATTACCCCAGTCAGGCCAGTTCCACCTCCTACAGTCTCCAGTTCTAATTAGATCTTATGTTTTATCTGTGAAAGTTGTGGCATTTTATGGACTTCTGTAACTTTCATATTGGGGGGATCTGAACATCTCAGGATTAATGGGTACACAAAGCAATTAATTATGACTATCTCCAAAGAGATATAGAAGTGGGCACTTCCCTGACCCATCAGGGCAGAGGATACATGCTAACAAAATATGTTTTGTATCTCTGTTCCCAGACTGGGGATTGGAATGAAATCACATGTTCCTGATTATATCAATGGATACAAGTCATGGACTCACTCAGTAAACAGCAGGATGCTTAGGGAGAGCTCTACTTGCATCATGGAGTCATGGAGGACACGAACTGTAGGAGGCCTTCTCAGTCCCCTTGGGAGTTCCCCATCCAGCCTTTGACTCCCACCTTCCTTCTGCTTCTCCTGCAAACAGCCCGCCTCCTTGTGCAGTGTAGGATCCCTCAAATCAAACCTTATTACTTTAAGAGTGAGTGTGATATAACAGACAATGACATTATTATATTGTAAGGACAAGAAATAGGAGCTAAGTTATAAAGCAGAACATTTTTATTTACACAGCAGTGTTTTAATAACCAGCAGAATTTTGGAAGAGAACTAGAAAAATAGTTAAAAGATAAATGGACTTATGTTTCAATGTTATGATTTTTCACATACACTAAGGTTCATTTTTACTGTTTTAAGTGCTTGAATTTCGGACAGGACCCTAGGAGAGTTGTTGGCATCCTTTGGTCAACACGTTTGTCAGGGCATTTTCCTGTTTCAATGTCCTTCTGTGCTTCTGTTGAGCAGTAACCTCATTAGCGGCACACTCTGCGCAGCACAGTGTGATAGCTGTACTACAAAGGGGTTCTGTGTTCCATTTGCCAGGATATAACACTCTTAGGACAGGGGAGAAAAAAAAAAACTTGCTGTGAAGGAGAAGCTTAGAGATTATTTACTCTAAATATTGGAGCTTTCCATTTGAAAGTTTACAGAGGCTGAGGAATTGTTGAATTTGGAGATTTGAAAATAAAAATCTCCAGCAAACTAAAAATGTTCCCACCTTAAAAACAAGTTCTGTTCCCTTCTGTGAGCAGCATTTGCTTTACATAGCTTTGGATTAGCCTATAAGTTATTTTCATCACAAATACCTTCTACTGAGAGACACAGTGGCACCCTCTTCCAGAGGGAAACAGCCCAAACCTTCTGGTCCTGCTGGGCCCTGGAGCAGAGACTGTCAGTTGTACTGAGTGAGGTGAACTTTTCATACTATATCTCTTCCTGTCATGCTGTTGCTTAGGCTGATTCAGATTAGGGAGATATAGACACAGAGGCCCAATCCAAACTAGCCCTAGCAGGATCCCAGAAATACTGGGAAGTTCCAGATATAAATCATTTTCAATTCCAAATACTTTTTTTCTTTTACCTTTGGCTTTATGTCATCCTAACTGACTTATAGCTATAGAGAAACACACTATTACGTGTTTCACTTGTTTTGAAGCTCTTGACCGATCTACACAAGCAGAATGTATTACAACCAGTATCACCACCCAGCAGAGATGGTGTTGTCTCAAGACAGCCACAGAATCGAGGCTCTGCTATCATAAAGAAAATTCTGTGGTGAAAGCCTTAGGTCACTGTTTGGCATGACCGTAGGAAACAGTGTGCTTTTTTTCTGGTTATAGACACAGGGTACAGGGCCAAAGATGAGCTCCATTCTCAATAGGAAATGGCCATATGTGTATAGTCAAGACCAGGTAACTGTCAAGTTACATACAGCTCTGCCTAATAATTATTGTGGGCTGTTATCAGTAGCACTCTTCAGTTCACCTACATTTGACAAGTCACTACCAAAACAAAGCAACTCAAAAAGACCGAGAAAGTTCCCTGTGTTCGGTTTCTTCATCTATAAGATAGGGTGCTGATAGCACCTGCCTTTAGGCTGTTGTGGTGAGGACTACTCAGGAAGGGTATGGGCACAGGATTGGCTTTTTGCTCCCTTCAAGGGCTCCCTAAAATGAGCTGATACAAATGCATGAGCCTGCACAGAACTGAACAAGGTGTGACACAAATGCTTGAAACTTGGATGCGCTCTTCCTAGGGGGGAAAGATAAGGGGTGGCAATAGCAACTTTACAGGGATTCTATGTTATTGTTTAGGAAAAATGAATGAAGCCAACAAACATAGTATTCTGGGACATGTTCCCCTTGTCTGCAGAGAGGCCAGATTATCGCCAGCACTTCCCTTCACAGGCTGGATAAAGACAGCATAGTGACACATAGTCTCGACTCTTCTCTGGTGATTCATATCTCTTGGTTACTGGGTGAGGTTCGTCGAGGGGGAGGGGATGTTAAGGAATTGCATTTCGTTTGAATCACTCCTGTGTCATGTGAGGGTACTTTAGAGGCGCCCCCTGCCTTTCCTGAGCTGAAGGAGACAAATGGGAAGCTGACAGACCTAGACTCTTGAGTGGCTTGTGGGGCATTCCCTGGTCCTCAGAGTGCACATTTCAGAGGGGCACATTTGGGGTATCACTTTTCTGAGCCCCATCAAAAGCTAAGGCTAGTGCTTTAGCACATGTCATGGTTTATGTTGGTGGCCCCCAGGTCTCATGTATTTTGCATTGTGCATTTGTGATTGGTTCATTGTCTAGTGCTTGGATTGGTGGTGTCAGTGCTACACCCTCCTAGAGGGTGGAGCCAGGATGTGATGTAATGGCAGGAAGGTGTGTCTCTCTCTCTTGCTGGTTTCCACCTGCCATGAACTGTGGCCCCACCATGACACCCTGCCTTGGAGCCAACTGAGTATGGACTAAAACCTCCAAAAACTGTAAGAAGTAAACCTTTCCTTTCCCAACTTTGGGCATCATGTATTTTGTCTCAGCGATGAATAAAAAGTAACTAAGACAGCACATAACAAACCCTTAAAAATAACACTGTCACTATCTGCATATTACTAGCTTATTCAATGGATATCTTGAGGCATGTGGTTACATGCAGGGTGACTGTCAGGTGCTAGAGCCCCTTTCTGAGAAGGCAAGCAGTTTACAAGCATGGTGTTGTGCAGCAAGCAGGGTTAACAGGTGCTTTGGACTTAATGTGAGGCTTGCATGTGTCTTAATAATCAGGGAATGCTCCTTGGAGAAAGCTTGGGCCCAAAGACTCATCACATTAGCCACAGCAAAGCAGCAGCAGTAGACCTCAGATCATGGCTATAAAGTACAAAGGCCTAAGGAAGAGAAACCAGTATGTGTTGTGAGCCTAGGCATTTAAATATGGCAGGAGCAGGAGACAAAGCAAAGACTTTCCAGGTACCCAAAAGTGTCATCTACGGCCACTGAGGTACTAGTATGATGGTTTCCACCAGCATGATCAGAAGCTGAGTGCTGGCCATGTGAGCAGGCTGTGAGCTGCTGACCTAGGTTCCAACTGTAGGCTTCGCCATCCATTCAGAAGAACTGTTCTCTAAGGTATTTGATATAGTCCTGCATGGGAAACTGGGCCATCTATATCATTAGACTGTGGCCTCCAGAATAGAAAAAAGCTTTTAAAGGAAATCTGTTAATAATGCCATATAATAATTGTAATACAGTAAGTTCCTGACTTATGAACATTTGAGTTGCAAACTTTCAGGTACAAACAGCCCTCATATGACAAACATTTGTAGATGTGAACAAATTGCAGAAGTAGCTCATGTGTCTGCCAGACACTGTCACAGTGCTGTGTGCTGCATATGCTTAATAGTAAAAACAAGTTTATTTATAATATTTGTGTGTGTTTGGTTTTTTTAATGATTTACACTGTATATCTCTGTCAAAGGTGTACAAGATTCACTTTATTGGACTTACAAACAAATGTGGCTTAAGACCATTCTCCCAGAACAAAACTTGTTAGTAAGTCAGGGACTTACTATAGTAAAATAACTACCAAAGAGTTGGATTGCTCACTTTCCTGAGTAATCAAAGAGTGTTTTTCTTTTTTGAACAGTAATTAACTTTATTAATATAAGAATATGATTTCAGTTAAAAAATAGAAAGTTGTAAGGATGTAAGTAGAGAACAGTTAATTATTTAACTGTCTCAAGATAATAGCTAGAGGGTACTAGAAAGTAGTTAAATTAATAGTTTGGCATATAGCCTACAAGTAACCACACTGAGAGGTACACACATGTAGATGCACTCTTGGGTTAACAAAGCCAGTAAACATTGAGCTAAACAAAAGAGCTAATATGTTCATTATGGTACAAGTGTTGCCTTACATTTCTTTTGTATTTTTAAAATACTTCATTAAAAAATTTTAAAAGGTAATCTGTGGCAGAAGCAAAATATAGACAATAAAAAGAAAAAAGAAAAATTACTAATTATTATCCAGTTGAGAATCTGAATTTTTAATAAAGGGATATGTTTCTCTTCTAAAATGACAACTTGGTGTTTTGGGTTGGTTAATGATACAAAAAATTGACTGAACTGAAATGTGTATCATTCTTCCATATAATAACATACCTAATTCTGTACTTATGAATGCTAACATCCCTGTGATTTCTTTACTACACATTTTACTCCCATTTATGAGTTTCATGTTAAACTGTTAAATCAACAGAATCATCACCTTAAGCTTAAATTAGCATAGCACATCATTACAGAAAGCAATGTTGTACATTTAATTGCTGTGTTTTAGAGTTATGTCATGTTGTCATGCCCTACATTTGTGCACAGTGTTCCTGTGTTTAATTTATAAGGAGTTTATTTAATTTACAGCAAGCTTCTGGGCCACTTCCTGTGCTCAATATTCCCTCACATTCAACTACGTGGGCTATTCCCTCAATAGTTGTGGCTATCACTATGTGAATATTTGAGATATAGTGGAACTGAAATGATGTCGGATAAGAAGGCAAAATGTTAGGGAATTAGGGAAAAAAATGCAGTATGAAATGTCATGCCACATTGTAGTGTACTTTCACTGTTTCAGTAAATGCATGAGGGAGTTATGTTGCAAATACTTGAGGCTATTTATTTTCATTTTTGGCCTTATTTTCTAGCATTGAAGAAACCGTATCTAATGACCTTGAGTATTCTTAAAGGAAAAAGAAATTGTATTTTACATAATGGCTTGCATGTGTGAGTTCTTCTGGCAGAAGCACTGTAGCAATTAAGGTGTCATCTCTCGAAGAGACTATCTGTCCCGCAGTGGCCCCAATCAGATGTCAGAACAAGAGCAGAACACTGTGATTCTGTCAGAAGATAAACTCCAGCCCCTTCCCTTACTCATTCTCTCTCCTGCTCCTTTGGCTCAAGCGGGAGAAGCAAAGGATAACTGAGTACAAACAGCTTTCTTCCTTTCTCGTTCAGCAAACCATGGAGAAAGATATTGGCTTCTTGACATTAATAACTTTGCTTCAACTTTACTTGGTACTATTTGGGCAACTTTTCAAAATTGGTAAAGGTACAGTAAAAGAGAACTAAACTTCCTGTTTCACTTACAAAGTAGCAGATTCAGCAAAGACATTATATTCTGAGAATGGTTATATTCTCCCTGGAGACAGGAGACTGTGGAATATTACTTCTTACACAATTTACATTGAAACTATTAAAAGACAATCAGCCTAAGGAGGCATAGTAGCAGACATGGCATAGCTTTTCAGTCTTATTAAATAAGAATAGTGGTAGTATGAATGGGCAGAGGCCTTTTAAACAGCCAAAAATGACCCCAGCTGGGGTGGGGTTGTGAGTAGCTGGCTAAAGTCTGTCCTTGAATGAAAACAGAAACACTATGAGCACATCTGTGGTGGGTATGTATAAGATTTATGGATGTATCCGCTGTCTGTCTGCAGGACACACATCTGCTCACAAAATTATGCATAAACCACCCTGTCACAGAAGGCTTTGCTGTGTATGAACTCTTTCTTGGGTCTCTAATATTTGAGAAACCAGAGTAACTGGGGTCAAATAAAGCATATTTCAGGCCAATACCTGTGGCTACACAGCAGGAATAGAAGAAACCATTCTCCAAATGTTTAAGACAACAAAATGAGAAAAACTGTGCCTTCTGGCAGTTTTGCCTTCATCTGCATTCATTCTGGAGTGTGCTGACCAGGCTTCTCTTGCCCCGAATCTGTTAGTGTAAGCCCTACAGCCTGGGATGAGCACTACTACCTTGGTGAGAGCATCTGCCAAGCCACACCACCCTGACTGAGACAAGGGCCTTGTGGCCTTCAGCCACTTGTGAAGAGGTCAGTGTCAGAGTGTCAGTGCTGGGAACGTGCCCTGGCTAGACTGAGGGCAACTGTGCAGGTCCCTGTGCTGCAAAAAGCTTGACACTTGTAGACAAAGGCCTAGGTCTCAGGGGTTGCACAATTGAATGGTGGGGAGTGAACTTAGTGGTGGCTTCATGCTCACCTGAACTCATAAGGACTTTTTTTTTTCTTCTTGGTTTTTATCTCTTGGATAAGGAAAACTAGAAAAATTTCCTGTAACAGAGGATTCATAAGCTAGAACTTCAGTTATTTGCAGAGTGCAATCGTGACTCCAGATTGTTAGAAAATCTTTAGTATAGAAGATTTAAAGTGCTTGCATTTTTTATCTTGTGTCTGTGGTCACATGCAGAGATTGGGATCAGAGAGAGGCTTATGGATACAACCCTGGATGAAGCTGGGTCTGTAAGAGGTGAAGAGAAAACACAGGAGGATGGGGGGGGGGGCTCAGCAGAAGTAGGTTATTCCATCCCAGAAGAGGGCTCAGCAGAGGAGCAGAAGTCTTCATAATATGCAGTCTTATTCTGGCTGACTGTTGCTTTCAAAAGCAAATGGTAGAGGGTCAGATCACTGTGACTGGTATAATGCCCTGCAGGCCAGCAAACTGGCCTTGATGTTGTGTGTGTGTTGGTGGGGAGAGGTCAGGAATCCTTAGAAACATGATGGTGTGTATTTTGCTTTGGAAAAGTTGATTTGGGAAAACTAATTCTTTCTTGGCTTTATCGAGACATTAAAAAAAATCATTCCTATATTTTTATTCCTCTGTTTGGGGAAATAAAGTTTCACACTTGCTGTGTGCTTTTTCAAGCCCCAAACAGAGCAACTGCTCATTGTTTAAGCAGCCTAATGCAATATATTTATTACCTGTGAAGGGGTCCAAAATATGCCACTTTAGCATGTTGATTATTTTGAGCCAGAGGTAATTGTCAGTCAGCCAGTGCTAGAAAAATCCTTTATTTCCCCTCTTCAGCTGCCTAAAATAAAATACAGTTTTCCCTTTTGTAAATGAAAGCTTCATTAGTGAGGTAATAAGTCAGGAAGAAAGCTGCCCCCAGAATCATTTCATCACCTGAGTGGTTCTTACCTGTATTATAGGTCAGCCTTTGTTAGCATGCTTTCTTCCTCTCACCTTCCCATGATTGTCTCTTTCTCCACCAGAAGCTCCAAACTCCTTTCTGGAACTCAAGATGGTATAGAAGTCTTAGTCTCTGGTCACCTCCTTGAGTCATATTTTTGGGCAACTCCCATGTGAATATAAAAACTTTTTTTTTTTTTTTCAAATCTTTCTTACATCAACTTAGCTCATAGACAAGCTACAGAACCTGTAAGGGTAGAGTAGAAGGAAGCATTTTCCCTCCCCTGCACATACAGTTGTTGAACACATTTTTTCTGTGATAACTTCAAGAAGGTCCCAAGAGCATCAGTCATCCCAGGGCCAATATAACAGATTGACAGTATGTGCCGTGCAGTTCACATCATACTTACCAATTATGAGTGCTGTACCTTCACTGACAGCTTTCACCACGCAGGACTATGACCAAGAATTGAGTGAGTTGGAGCAAGCCAAAGGTTTAGGATGGCACCATAGTAACTCAGTATGTTAACCTTTCCTTGAGAAATGAAAGCCAACTTTATTGCCTGAAAGGTAAAGCAGACATTAAGGAAAAATACTTTCTACATCACTAGAATACTATTTAGAAATGTGGAAGATATTGCTGTGAAACTATCAGTTTAGAACTGTTTTGAACCAGAGGGCAAAGTGAACCCCTTAAAGACAGAGTGAAGCTAGACTGCTATACAGTGGGCTAATGATGCTTTAGCATAACTTCAGTCAGCTTGTAAAACACAATATATAAGTAGCATGGATTTCATGCATAGACTGTAAGACTTACACGTGTGCTGGAAGCATGTTTGTTGAGTAATACATTAGAAGAATACTATGTAGAGGATTGCCATAGCTGTTCTATGAAAATAATCTGTTCTCTAAATTAGAAGACATTTTTATTTTCTCCCAGTGTCCACAAGTACTATCTTTGGGGAGGGGGGTGGTTTAAAAAAAAAAGCATGGGAGAAGGTTCCTTCTTCACTTGATTTGCAGAGTAAAGTCCTTCGTTCATCTTAGAACAAAGGAAGTTAAATAAAAATGTAAGAGCCTTCCAAAGCCTATCATGATGGGTGCCAGATATGTGCTCACCACTGTATATTGTGGCTCTGTGTTGTTAAAGAAATGTAGCATAGCTTGACCAAGCAGAATGCAGAACCAGGGGAGAAACAAGAATGGAATTAGTTGAAAAGCAACAAAATGGAAAAGTTATTGAGGAGTTCCTCTGGTAACACCAATATAATTCCTTTTCCTCACATGGCTTAAATGCTTTTAGACAGTCAGTTTTGAACCTCAGTTCCTCACTAGAATACAGGGGGAATTAGAAGCAAAGGTATTTTTTTTATTTCTTTAGGGCTGAGAAATAAAGATATGGTATCATTGCAATGAATCATTCTTCCGTGCTTGCAAATCAGTAGGAAATCACTGGGACCCTTCTCTAACAAGGAGTCCATTTTTGTCCTTCTTGGAGGTTAAAGAGGCATAACACTAATTCTGTCATAATCTTGACTTCAGTTATCATATGTAAGGAAGTCTGCACATGTAACAACAGCACATTCCATACACACATACCACTTACACTTACAGCACGTGTATTTTGCTTTTCAGGTCTTTCTGTAGGACATATTTGACACCTCATTGGTCTTGCTATTTTGTCAGGAAGTTCTTATTATATAATATAGTGTGTAGTTAATAAGAACATAAAATATCAATAAAATACTAAATTCTTAATATGTATTGTGTGCTTAAAATACATTTTCACATCAGCTATGTACTTCCTTAAAAAATCTAAAAGATAACATCAGAAATAAATTCCTATATGAACTACAATGAAAATAACAGTAGAACTCTACCACAAAAATAGGCTTTGCTGGCTGGGGATTTAGCTCAGCGGCTTAAGCGCCTGCCTGGCAAGTGCAAGGTCATGAGTTCGATCCCCAGTACCAAAAAAAAAAAAAAAATAGGCTTTGCTTCAACTGTGACACCCAAGGCAGTCTTTACATGTGACAACTGCATGTTTCATATACAAGTATCACTTACACTGATAGTATGTGTGTTTGGTTTCCCTGTACTTTCTTGTAGGGCACAATTGGCATCATCTATTTTTTCCTGTTGTTGTAGTAGATCTTTGTGATAGCACCTGCCTGTTTACCTATCAGCTCACCAGTGTTCACCACAATTTTTTGGCATAGTTCCCTGGGCAGAAACATTTTGTTTTTTCACGGCTATAAATGTTATCTTATGAGCTGTAGTCCCAGTCCACTTAAGAAAATTTCTCCATGATCTTTTGCACTTGTTATTTTCTTTGTAAACTATCAAACTATTATCCCACACATGTTTAGGATCAAGTAAAACACAACCATTGGCAGATGCTTTGCATGTCAAGTGACATCATGGTTGCTGCATAACTTATCAACATCTACTCCACCTTTGGTTTTCTTATAGAAAGTTTCTGTATCAGGCTTCCATTCTATTGAGGTTTCCCTATCAATATTTCCATCATAGTGAAATATTGACATCAATAGTACGAGTTTGTTTTATCTTTCTGGAATCCAAAGATTGTACTATATAATTCTCTGTTTTGAAATTGCAACATTTCATTTGGAATTTCCACCTTGTTCCTGCATACAGTTCCTGTGCTTGTCAATATGTGCTCTGTTAACAAATGTAACATCAACTGGAAACTGGTAAACCAGCTGTCAAATGTCACATTCTAATTAGTTTGTGAGATGGGAGCAACAAGTTTGTTCACAACATCATTCAGTTTATTACTATACAAATAAGGACCAGATCCAGAGTTGTGAATAAATGTCTAAGTTGAAAGCATAGTAAGTCTTCACTTCTACAAGGACATAAATTTTATGCCATAGTTTGATCCACCACTTTTCCATAAGTTCTTTACATTCCTGCGATCATCACAAGAAATCCCTGCTAAGTACAGCCAGTCTATGAATGCTTTCAGTTCAGCTAGTGATATATCATAATAAATAATTTTTAATATAGTTATTGGTACATGCAGAATGTTTCACTTGCATTTCAGCCTTTGTGTATTTCACAGCATCTTGTAGCATTTCATCTGTTACAATTTCCAACATTGAATGGCAGTGTTAGCATTCTGTCCATTACATTTCACCCCTGCCAGTTCCCTCAATATATTTTCAGACCTAATTCTAACATTAAGTCATACATTTTGGTAGCATAGATATTTTGACTAGCCAAATATGTACCCACATTGCTGTTTTCTTCATCATTTGAATTAAGGAGGTCTTCATTCCCTGTGATTATATCAATCAGTTCTTGCCCCATTCCACTGTCATAAGAACTGTAGCTCACATAGCCAGTGTCAAAGTCATCATCATCATCATAAATCCACACAACACTTCTGTTATAAAAGCATGTATTTTACCATAATGGATTATCTTCATCATCCATGAACAAGTAATCTGATTATTCACTTCTGACCTCCTCTAAAACTTGCAAATCTTATTTTTCATGTACCACTGCACTGAATTAAGCTACTTGTACCAAAAAAAATCAAAAGAAAACTTTTTTTTTTAACAAATCCTGGAGTGATGTGGGTCTGTTGGACCCTCTGTGACACTCAGGTAAACATGAAAATCCGGAGATGGAGAATAACTTGTAAAAATCCCCATTTTGTCACTTTTGCACAAATGGCCACACCTTGTTTGTCAGACCAAATGAGTAAACAGATAGATTGCTTCTTGTATCCCTCAGGGAAAACTACTAAGATACACAGCCAATTACTATTATGCTAAAGTACAGATTTACAGTAGAAAAGTAAGAGATGGATCCGCTGGACCCAGTGTTATTTCTTAGAAAAGGCCTGACACCTCTAACTGATGTAAGTCAATTTTGAATTTTCCAATAGAAACAGTTCAATAGGAGTTTGTAATCTTGACCAAGGGCTTGGTGCCCAACCTTTTAGAGAAGTAACTCTAGACACATTTCATCAATTAGATGCTCTATTAAGCATATGCTTATATTATAAGTTCATAGTAAACCTTGTGCATTCCTTTTCAAAAGTTCTACCAATTTTTATTTTAAGCAACAACAAGGAAAAAATATCTCCACTCACACGGCTCAGTGGGGGTCATTTTGACAAGCATGTTCAGGGAGAGTTAGGCCTACTCAGTGGATGACTCTTTCATACAGAAATCACATCTTTGCTCATTGCAAGTCTAGTATATCCAACACAAATTCCATAGGAGGAACAGTTTTCTCTGAGGCACCCTGCTGCCTGTCCCCACGGCAGTGAACACAATATAAAACTACTGTCTGCTCTCCATTAAATGGGACTTTCCTACACCCTAGGTCCTGTTCATCCTACCTAGCCTGGAAAACTTTCCTTCCTTAAATACAGATGTGGCTTTATTTTGCTCCTATAATTAGATAAATTGTATATACAAATATTTCCCAAAAATCTAAAAATCATCATTCATGAAAAGATTCAAAATTATTGAAGTGATTCCCATGAGGAAGGCTATAGGCTGTTCTCTTCCTTTCATCCCTACCATGGGAAAAAAACCCCAACTCCAATGCATCATTAGTAACCACCATGTGAGCTAAACTCAGTGTCCATCCACATCGTCTGTCAGTGCTCACAGCCATGTCATAATAGCCTGAGCTCCCAAAAGCCAGGGGACTTGGCCCATGGATATAGTTTCTACATAGTTTGTCTTGACATGTATCTGAGTCTCTAAATGAATCAGTAGCTTGTTACAAATATAAATGTGACTAGTTACAACTGAAGGAATTTAAAGCCATAAGTGGCAGCCTCACACCATTTATACATAGATGTATATGAACCAAAAACAAAATGATCTCAGCTTGCCTGTATTCTGACAAAGTAATAAAAAAAAAAAAGAAGGCTTTGTGTTTTAGTCATAAAACTCGAGACCTCATTTCTATTTGAAAATGTTTTTTGTCTTATTAACCACAGAGAACAGTTGGAGTGAGTGGATCATTTTGTTTCAATTGCTTCTCCAGCACTGGCCCTGGGGGACAGACTTGGTGATCTAATAGGTCTTTTCCATCTCTAATATCTATAATTTTGGCTATTCTGTGGCAGTTTCTTGTTGCTTTAAATAAGCCATCTTAATTCAAAAAACATACATCTGGATTTGACCTGCCTAATGTATGTCAAGAAGCTGTGTCCCTTTCAAGTCCCACCAGGGACTCTGAGAGACTGAAGGAACTGGAAGGAAGCAGAAAAAAAGGAGAGGGGGAAGGTATGAGTTGAACAGTTTTCTTATACTTCAGTAATACAATTGTCCCTCAGGCCTATTTAAATAATATTAGTTAAAATTTAATCTGAGCATTAGTACATCTTTTTCTTCAGTAATTGTTTCAAATTGTTAATTCTATTTCTTGGAAGCTGTCCTACCATTAACTTAGGCATTTTGTTTCACAGATTTTAGTCATCATCTTTGACCAGTTCTTGGCCTCACACCCATCCTGCAGCTTCTCAGACTTGCCTGTCTGAGAAGGAAATAGTATCTGCATTACTCCAGATGTCAGTCACTGGTGGTCCTCAGGCAAACTGTGCTGGAGTACTGTCACAGCTAACTGCATCACCAACAGGATGTGCCAGCTTCTAGGAATGTGTAACTATGTGGCCTCTACAGCTGTCCTGAGTAATGCAGCTGGTCAGTCTGCTGGAATAGGTGTCCTTTATTTTTTCTGCCCAGTGGCTTTACTTGATATGTAGGTTTTGTGAGCTGGTTTTATAGTTGTGCTTGCCTGAGATTCTTCTTCTAGACAGGAAGAATACAGGACCATGCCTTTGTCTTACTGTCCACCAGTCTATTCTGGTCTGCCTTGAACACAATGCAATATAAATGCTCTATTATATTTTCTGAACCTTTCTCTGGGTCCTTAAATTAGAGATAGATCAAACCAGGATAAAAACTTAAGATTCACTAGTTATACTTGTTACTATAGCTGCGCTCTATAGAAGAGTCATATATGCTGCTTCAAACAAATAAGACTACATTTATTCAACAATAGTAGCTGATCACATACTATTAGTAGGTACCTCATCAACTTATTAAACTGTTTCATATGTGGTTCTTCATGCTTCAGCTACAACTTGGCCTCTAATGTAACATTTGTTCTGTTACATTAAAATAAGGAAGTTGTCCCTTACCACTGTTCTCCTTCAGAAGATACCCACGTACCCCATAGGAGGCAAAAGTGTACTAGTCCCAGTGCTAGATATATGGCTGTGTGTCCTGGCTGTGCCACAGCAGCTTGAGATTTAAATGAGCCATTTCACCTTCCTAAGCCACGGGCATAGTAATCCACCTGCCTTCCTGAGTCACTCAAGGGTCACAGGGCAGCACTTGTAAAAGTGCCTTGAAAACCTTAAGTCAATATGCACATAAACTGAGTTGTTGAAGCCAGCTGAAACTAAATAATGAAGATAAATAAAGGAAAATGTCTTCAAGACATCACCTTCTGGAATCTTTTACATTCACTGGTCTTTAGAAAAAAGCTAGCTCACAGGAAAACTCTGATTTAAAAGGGCCAATTGCAGAAACACACATAATCACTGTATATAGAATATAATTGTATTTTTATCACAAAGGATTAAAACCACAGGAAACTTACACTGGAAATGAACCTAAAACACATAAGCTGCATCTTTTTTCTATCTAGATTGGTGTTTTCTTGCCCCGACATTGGAATTGATACAGGGCCTCATCTTCAGAAATTGGTCCAGGATTCACCTTGGGCCTTAGGATATTTTAAAGTTCCCCGCAGGGTTTTAATATATTGTCAGCCAGTGCTGAGAAAATTCACTCTGCTAGAGAGATTAAAAAAGACCTCCAGAAGGCTAGTTAGAAATACAAATTTATGGAAACAAGGAGATAACTGCCAACACCAGAAGAATATATGTATCTAATGAATAAAAGAAAATTACTAGGAACCATGGATCCCCAGCAAGTCAATGTAGGCTAAGTCAACATTTTACCATTGGAAAATAGAGCAGGAGAAAATACACCTAGAGATTAAAAAAAAAAAAACCAAAAAAAAAAAAAAATTTTCCATAATTTTTAAAGTTTTTATTTAAAAATTAGTTTTAACCCATAACATGATAGTTATAGAGTGAGTGAAGTGGCAGTATTTATAAATGTGTGTTATTTTCACAACCTTGTTCCCTGTAGTAAATATTTATATAATGTTTAATCTGAGTTGTTATAATCAATCATTGCTGATAGTCTTTAATGTGCAGACAGTTTGATTGTGACCAGGCTTGTAGTCTCAGATCATTTATGAAAATGCCACAAAAAAAAAAAAAACTTTCAGAAAGAAAGAAAGGCAGTGAGACAGTGGCATTTTATGCCTAGAAAAATAACTACATCAGCAACTAGAAAAGCATGAAGTGCTTAGCATAGTCCCAAAATAAAATACAGGAAACAAAATACTAGCTTTGCATTGTGGTACTCAGAGTCCAGCTCCCAGGGCATTGTCTTTGTTTATACCTAAGGGTTTAATGTAATCCTTAATGTCAGTTACAATGAAAAAGTTATGTTCATGCATTTTCAAGTTCTGTTTTTAAGCAAAGAAATGAACAGGAAGATTAAAATTTCTATTTCCTCTGTGGAAAGTTACTCTTTGGTCTTCAAATATCTCTTCTAATTGAAAAGAGACAAAAATGTCCAGAAAGTTCAGACCTCCCATCTTCTCATCAAAAACCCTTCTTTCCCTGCAAAACAAGGCTGTCTGGGTGAAACCTACCTTTCTCGTCTTCTTGCCATCCAAAAGCTGTTTCTTTTGCAGTCTGCACTCCATGCTGTGCTGAAGGATTTTGATGCTGCTCCCCAAGGGTTTCTGGATCTCTATTATGTCATTCTTGAGCCTCCCTACCCTCTGTTAGCCACTTCTGTGGTTAGCTCATTGGGATATTAAGAAGTGTATCTACCTCTTGAAGAGCTTGATGAGTCCAGCTGTTTGTGTCCTTAACTAGACTTTTGTATTAAGTAGAAGAAAGGTTCATGATTGTCAAGTCTAAAGCTGTAATGGGGAGACAGAATACAGTTGGAAAGCAAAGTGATGAAAAGGACCAGAGGTCAGGGATATTGCCAGAAAAGTTTTTCACGGCCCACTGCTTTGCACATTCTTATCAAGGTCTAGGTCTCAAGGATGACATTTTGACCCTCTGTATGGAAAGATCCTTTCAGAGCTTGAGAGTGACTGCTGGTCACATCCATGTGTGCACTGATGGTGCAGATCTACCTAAGTCCCAATACCACTTATTTATGCCTCAATTAGGTTTTTCTCACAGTACTATCCCAGTGTCTGCTGCCTAGTGGACATTCAATAAATGTTTGCCAAAATGAATCCAGTGACTTTGTAATTATATACATTGTTTACCTTGGTCTTGAAGTAACTCCAGCCATGTAATTTGCCTGTTCAATAGGCCTTTCTAATGAAAACATTGTATGCTGCCAGATAGAAAGCCAATAACTTGGAAACATACTAAGTGTTGTTTTATAAGTTCAAATATTCTTTTAGCCTGTGACGACCATTCTGTCTGTATGGCCATTTCGAAAAAGAGCGTCTTTTGTAAAAACTGAAGTATAATTTACATATAATAAAAACTCACTTTAAGTACAGTAAGTCTACAACTTACAAACCTTCAAATTGTGAACTTTCATAGCTATTAATGGCCCTCATATTAGGGACATTTGTACAAAATCAGAAGTAGCTCACGTGTCGGCTGGACATTGTTATGGTTATGCTGCTTACTGTACAATGTGCTTACTGTAAGCTAATACAGTGCTCAGAGCCCAGGATGTTTAGAAGAGGAAAAGCAATGGTCACATGGAGGGATCTGCTAGGAAATGTAAAACTTCCTCTGTGAGACTAACACACAAATCTGATTTACAAATGTTCTCCCAGAACAGAACACATTCTTAAATCAGGGACCTACTATATATAATTTGATGTTTTGACAAATTATTACCATGTAACCAATCCTGATTAAGATACAGGGCATTTCTACTGCTGCAAAAATGGTAGTCCCCCAGCCACACACTTTGTCTGGTTTTGTCAACCATTGATCTATTTCCTGTTCTTCCCACTTCTGTAGTTCTGTTCTTCGTACTTCTTTCATATATACACACTCCTGAGTCTGACTTCTTTCACTTTGCATAATGCATCTTTTAGCCTGTGACTGTAAAACGATCGTTCACAAGTATCTTAATTCATTTCTTGTTGTTACAAGAGTGTTCCATTTTTATGGTGTGCCACATTTTGGTTATCTCCAGTTGTTGACAATCATGAATAAAGTTTACATAAATGTATGTAAAATTCACACAGAAATCATTATGTGGATGTATTTTCCATAGTTTAATTTGTGTTATTTTCCTTTTGGGTTTTTTTTTAATCAGGTATTTTCTTTATGTACAAGCGTGTTTGCAGAGAAACTCTGTATATCATAAAGTCACAAAAATTTCCTCCCATGTCTCCTGACATTTTAGGGTTTTTTGGGTTTAAGCCTGTGGTTTTTCTATAGTTTATATCTGTACATGGTATGAGACAGGACCAAGGTTATTTTCATATGGGTCCCCAGTTGTTCCAACATCTTAATGTTGAAAAGTCTACCCTTTCCCTATTGAGTTGTCCCAGCATCTTTACCGAAAATATAAATACCATACACAAGATACCTCAGTTTTTTCCAAATTCATGTTAGAACACCAGAAAATTCAAGAACTAAACATATTTTTCCCATAAGAAGTAATGGAAAACCAAATAAATGGTGCTAAGGCCCAGTTACATATTCATTTTTCCTGGACTCTAACAAATTTCACAATGATTTCTTTAACTATCCAGGTTTCTGTTTTCCCCTTAGCTTTATTGCTGGTACCACTAACTTTCTTTGGAGCTAGTTTACAATATTTTACACAAATAAAGCACACACACACACAAAAGCACAGTGTAAGTGCTTTAACACATTAACACAGCACTATATGTTGTCTGAACAAGAGCAGCACTTTGAATGGAACGTCACCCTTTGTGTCTGGGGTAAGACACAACATGAGACTCACTCTGACCCATACTAGTTTTTTCAACTCAGATTTTTTATTCAACTAGTAAGCAAAGTTATGAACACCCAGATTTTTTTTCAAACTTTGCTGTTTGAATAGTGGTAAGTTAGAGCTTGGAACCTTTCAACAACTGAGACATCACTGGACTGTAGGTCTGCTTATAGTCTCATCAGTTCTACTGATCTGCATCTCTATCTGTACTTCAGAGTAACTGCCTAAATCACTTCAGCTTTCTATTACATTTTGAAATCAGGTGTTTTTGTTTTTGTTTTTTGGTGTTCAAAGTCCTTTTGAGCTTTTATTTACAGTCAGCATGCCACTTCCTATGGTAAAGCCTGGTGGGATTTAGAAAAGAATTAAACTGAATCTGTAAATAACATTATAGAGAATATCTTAATCACATTGTCTTCTGATCCTTTCACAAAATAGATCTCCATTTATTTAGCTCTTTAAAAATTTTTCTTAGCAATGCTTTGTCCTCGTTGTACAAGTCTTGTTTATATTTTGTTTAAAATTTCCTATAAGTGATATTTTTCATGCTTTGTAATTTCATATTAAGTTCAGTTTCTTCTTGGACATGCCATTAAAGTAGAAAAGGTTGATTTTTTTTTTTATGTTGACCTCATATCTTGCAATCTTGCTAAACTAAGGACCTTGCTAGAACTATTACTTCTAGTAGCATTTTTGTAGATTCTTCAATGCTTTTCCCCTAGATAATTGTATTGTCTTTCAATAGAGACAGCTCTATTTCAACATTCCAATCTATATAGCTTTTGTTTCCTTGCCTTATATCGCTGGTATTGATAGTGAAATAGGAATGATGCATGAATATCTTTGCTTTATCCTTGATCTTATGGGGAAAACATTCACTTTTACCATTAAAATTGACATTAACCATGGGTTTTTATGAGGTTTTTTTTTTAATCAGAACAAAGACCCTCCATTGTTGTTTGTCTCTTGTGTGTATGTATAGGCCTCACTTTGGAGTAATTAATGTTTCTCCATGTATATTTCTTATGAGCACTGACAACTTATAAATGGCTGCTGTTTAGCACACTCAATCTCTCCTGAAACTAGTCTCATATTAGTATTTCTAGAATTTCTAGCAATGTTGGGTACTTTTTAATCCAGTCCTCTTTGTCATTTGAGTGGCCACAGTGTGCCTAGGCAATAATTCCCTTCCACATAACAATGTTTCTTTTCAAATGTCACTGGACATGTGTCTTTTCATTGAACAGTGAGTGCCTTTCTCACCCATGCAAGTGACATCACTGAGTATTTAGTATGATTCACTCTGATGGAAGCATGTTCATCATCACTGCCATCCCCTTGTGCTGGTACAGAATGATGTGATGAATGGTCCCCTCCTGTCTCACAGGAGACTGGAGAAGCAGGTCTGTCACCACGCAGTAATTATGTTCCCCTGTGTCAAAACACAGATCATTGAATTACTCTTACTTCTCTGGCATTTTATGAATTTTTTTATATCTATGCAGTAACTATTGTGTATTTTTCAAAAGTTATATGACAACATGAAAGATGATCTAAATGATATATGGTAGGTAATGTCTCTCTTCATCTTTTTGTTCATCTTATTACTGAAATAATTCCCAGGTGATTGGATCTCATCTCCTGACACTGATACCAGGTACTTAATTTTCTAAAGGAAGCAAAACTTTCACATTTATTTCTAAAGCAGAGCTATTTTCCTTAGATTACCCATAGCCTAGCATTTTTAGCTACTGAAAACCCCAGTGCTTCTTATTGAGCGTTCATATTACTGGCCATGGCTAAAAGAACTCTCTAAGACTTCAGAATTATCTAAGTAGCATAATGATAGATCAGTCAGGATTAAGATAGTTTTTAAATAATTACATATATTTTCCTTTCTCCCAGGTGACTTCACAGTAGTAAACAGATTGTTGTACTTTCTCTTTTTAGCATATAAATATTTATATGCTGTACAGCATAGATAGGTTTTTGTTTTGAGGTACTAGAAACTTAACATAGGCCTTGTGCATTGTAGGTAAGCACTTTACACCTCCAGCCCTTTTTATCTTTTGATAAAACTTAGTGAGGTAGGATCTCACTAAGTTGCCCAGACTGGCCTTGAACTTGGATCCTCCTGCTTCAGCCTAACTGGAATTACAGATATGTACCACCATGCTCAGCTTCACAGTAGATTTAACAGACTCTGGGGGAAATACAGTACTGAAATCTGACCTCTGAGTAAGGATAACTTCTTGAATTGTATATATAGATTAAAGAGGAAAATGTTTTGTGTTCCTCAGGGCTCACACAAAAACCAGTGAGACCATTCACATAGGCCCCTGACTGTTAATCGTTTTTGGTTTGAAAGCATGGTTTTGTTACTCACAAGACACACAGTTAAGTGTGTATTTCTCCTTCTCCCTGTTGTTGGCCCAAACTAAGAAAATAATCCACTAGAAAATAATGCATTCATGATAACATCCCCAGCACTTATGTATAGCATGTTACAGGCACTAGTAAATACTTGAGTTAATAAATCTATGCCAGGAAGGCATTTGCATACCAAGTTCCCCCAAGGACCTTATAATTAGCGTGGGGCATTCCCAAACCCAAAGGTATGTTGAGCTTTGTCTCTAGAAGGAATAACTAATATGCCTTGGTGTCTTTCAATGGTATGTAGATACTGTTGTGATTAATAAAATTCACTTAGGCATGTCACTGAAGGCTTTTGAGCATTACCTATTTTTTCAGTGCATGGCTGCCAGAAGTACGACTCCTATGTGGGTGTCTTTAATTTTTTATATTTCCCCGTACATGAGAATTTTTTTCACCATATGTTTTCTAATATTCCCTTGAATATTATAAAAATGGGAGTTACTGGTCCTAGAGTTTAAAAGGCCAAAAATCAAGTAACTTGATCTTAGTTGCTTAGGTTAGCCTTAAAGCAGGACCATGGTGTGGTATTACCAGGAACTTCACTTTGAAAATGTTACTGGCCTATTCCTTTGTACTTACTGTAGTCTCTTCTCGTACTTTCATAGTACCTGGGAGAAAAATGCCACATCTTGAAGATAATCACCTTACATTTTCCCTGAGATTTATCATTTAGGAAAGCATTTCTAAAAGTGTACTTTCAGGCCACTGTTTGAGTGTCACCTTGTCACCTGTTCCCACTGTGAAAGCCAGAAAGGGAAAATGTTCTGGCTGGGTGGGAGCAGAACCAATCTCACTGTGTTCAGCTAAGTGCAGAAAATTAGTGATCTTAACATTGCAAAGGCCCTGCCTCTTATGCTGATCCAGGTATTTTAGGACATGCACAGTGGCCTCCCTTTCCAGGGTGTGGGTTAAAGCTGGAAAGCTTGCCCCATGCCATACAGATCTATACCAGGAGCAGTGTAAGGAACTGGTTACTGCCAGTGTTCATTTTCTAGGACTGCTATTACAGAATACTACTTGGTGGCTTAAGACAATGACATTTTATTATCTCACAGTTTTTTAAGCCAGCAAGATGTCAGCAACATTTGTTCCTTCTGAGAGCTCTTGGGAGACTCTTTCATGCCTCTCCTCACTTGGGTGATGACTGGAAATTATTGGTATTCCTTGGCTTGTAGATGAATTCACTCTATTCTCTGCCTCAATCTTTACATGGCCTTTGCTTTTGTTTCTTTAAGACATTCCTACCAGCTTGAAACACCAGTGGTACATGCATTAATGTCCCATTGGGCAACTTGTTCCACATGGTGGGGTTGCCTCCTGCCACCCAGTGGGGTAGTCATGCATGTACCACAGTGGATCAGCTACCCACCACTAATAAATATGAATTATGTGAATGCAATAAAGGACAGGATGACATGAGATGTTTGATTCTCAGCCTGCGCGCTGGCAGGCTCACAGCCACCCCCCAGTGAGGGGAAGAATTCCTTGTTCTCCTGGCACCCCGAGTCAACTACATGGTGCAGGTGCCGAGGCACCAGGGTATCTCTCCTTCAGGCCGCTGAGAGTCTGCCACACTCACAGCCCCCCCCCGAGAGGGGAGGAGCTCTTTGTTCTCCCAGCACCCCAAGTCAACCACATGGTGCAGGTGCCGAGGCACAAGCTCATTTATAGTAAAGGTTGGTTTGTCTTCCATAGACAGGCTTGTAAATCTTTGGTATCATTTCTTAGCTTTCTGCACCCAGCACAGAGAACTCTCAGGTGGCTATGTAACCTGAGACTCCAGACTAGAGACACTAACATGAAGCTTGTCACTTAGCACCAACTCTTACAAGTTATCCTCTGTGGTTGAGTATCAGGACCAAGACCCTGCCATCCCCTACCTGAATGGCCCGCCCATGTTCTGGGACACAGCCAGTGATTCATAACTGTTTTCAGTAAATTTCCCTATATGTTACTATAATTGAATTAAAGATACATATTGAATTTAAATACCTTACACTACACAGGGTTTGCATTTTAACAAATACTTTCATTTACATATCATATCCAAACTCCCAAATTTTCCAAAGTTAGATTATAGCATCAAGTTGCAAGGTATTACAGCCTGACCTACTTCATTTCATTAAAACTCTGACTCTTTAATTAATCACCATATAATAATGTTTTATATGAAAAACTGGAAGGAAGGCAGAGTCTCCATATGTTCATTTCACCTTGGGTGGCTAAGTGGCTATTACAGTGAATGGATGAAAATGGCCTAGATTGAATAAATTAGCAAAATCACAAAAGGAAACCACTATGGGAAATACTTTTACACATGTAATTGCAAAAGTCCTCTAGTGAATGTGTCAATCTGTACTAAATAAATAAGTTTGTTTATAGACATGTTCTGTATTAGCTTCCACTCTTTCACAGCCCTTTGCCAAACAAAATCTCACTAGAAGTAGGATGTTCACACCCGAGTAGGAGTTTCTTAGATAAATATTTTTACTATATGGAGACTGAAACCACTTTTACAAACTTCAGATTTTGATTGAAACACTATATTTCTTTTAGGGTTTTTTTTTTTTTTCCTCTCTCTCTCTCATCTTTTCTCCTTGGCAGCTCCTTGTGCTTTAGCTTCCCTTCATGAATGTGAGGCCAACAGTGTGCCTCGTAGGCGGCCAGTAGCTCCTAAAATGTTGCCGTAAGAGTGCCCACCTCTAGGCAGAGATGCACAGGCACAGAAGAGATAGGCCTCCCTCAGCCCAGCTGCCTAGTTAGTGCCGCTACCATGTGGACTGCACATGCAGAGAAAGGTCCACTTGCAAAACAGCTTCCTTCCCCTCTCCTAATACCTAGTTGAAATGATTCACTGAATAATTTAAGTGTTGAGATTTTACATACTAAGAATGTCTGTTTGTGTTTCATTTGAGTGCTACGTGAATAGGGTAAAGTCAGAATTCATTCAGCCCATCCCCAAGAAATCAGGGTAACAGTCACTGAAATTCTTTTATGAGGATAACTCTGATCTCAACTTTGGCCAGCCGGCGTGGAACAAGAGTCTCAATTGGCTTCTTAACTCATTAGTCTAGTATTAGTGTTAAATTCTTCATAAGCGTTGTGAACATCTATTTTGTTACTCTGGCTGTACTAATAAAGCAATGATGGTCAAGTATTTTAATTGTAATAACTTCTGCTAAATCTAAGAATATTTCTTCTTTATGTACCCAAACAAAACCTGTTTTTGGAGACAGTATGACAGCCAGCAATAAACAGTAGTGAGATGAGGAATCTGGGCTAGTACAAGTTCCTAATTACTATAACCCCAAAAGCCCACTATTTAGAATCAAAACAACACCCAATAAAATGAGCACTTTTACTACAACTTTTACTAAATAATATGGCCAGGGATGATTCTATATCTCAAGATAGTCATTTAATATGATAGCTCTGCTCACATTAATCTTTCACACCAGAGGAAACAGTATTTATGACATTTTGGAAGTATATTTTCAAAATGGCCAAGACACTATAAATGTCCATGACAAGTTCCATTACTGCAACTGTGTTACAGAAATACAGATGGACAGTATGTACCAAGTGGACAAATGTATTTATAGTGCCTCAAGAACACACTGTAGACAGAGACACACCAGCATGGAAGAGGCAGGCTCTCCCACTGTTGGTTCAAAGCTGTTCACTTTTGAGGTAAACACAAGGAGGAAACATGCTACAATATATGTGAGGCCCTAAAATGATGATTCAAAAAAATTATTGGGTGCTTATGTACCATAATTTCTTACCTGAATTTTGATTGTCTTCAATGGTAGGATAATCTGGCTTGGTGTATTGACTTAATATAAGTCAGTTTCCCTCCAATTGAGTCTCACCTAGAGTACTTTTCTGCCTCCTTTCCATTCCATTCCATCCACAATTTGGGTATCAGCTGTGTCACTTTCTTCAAGAAGCAGCCTTGATCAACACCACCAACCTCTGCTGTCATCCCATATAATCTCATTGCACTCTACTCTCTTTGTAATCCCCATCACTTTTGTCATTTCTCATTCAGCATGCATTTCCCCATTCTGAGGGCAGAACCAAATCTGTGATCCTGTCTTATCCACTGCACCTTGCATACTCTTCTTTTGCTGAATAAATAAATGTACGGCAATTGGTTTTTAGAGAGACACACCTTTTCAGGTGGCTAGTAAAGGTGACATTCTCTACTACTCATGTCACAACTATTCTTCTGTGTCATATGTATCTTCTATGTCATAACTATTAGTTTCCATTGTCTTCAAAGAATTCTTAACACACTTAAATATAATTTATTTACTATTCAGTAAAATTGATGCAAGCCATTGCTATACTTGTTCTTATTCCTTAGGCTGTGTTTTTGTGATGTGGCAAGGGCCATTAAGGCAGTATTTTTATTTTTATCCTAAAACCTTAAAAATTCAACTGGGTAAGCAATATTGTTCAAAATATTTTATATTAGCTACTGTAAATTTATCATTACGATTTTCAGTAATTTGAACATAAGTGTTTTAGATTCCACAAAATAATTCGATAGTCTTGTTTTAGATAACTTGGATACAGTTTTTTTTTTTTTTCCTCACCAACAGGGCACCTGGCTTGACTGATGCATTATCACTCCTGATAGATACTAAAGAGAAGCCCAGAAATACTTCCAGCAGGAACTAAAGCCTAAAACCAGAAAAACTTTGCTTTGCAGTACTGTTAATGGTTGTTACTTATTTGCTGTCATTTATTTTTCTTACCAGCTGTTGCTGATAGCTGTCTTACAAAATGTTAAGTCTGTGGCCTAAAACTAATTTTTAGGAACTGAGACTGTCTAAGCCCTTACTCCTTA
Source organism: Dolichotis patagonum (assembly GCA_004027295.1). Lineage (NCBI taxonomy): Eukaryota > Metazoa > Chordata > Mammalia > Rodentia > Caviidae > Dolichotis > Dolichotis patagonum. The sequence continues at coordinate 49,257 of PVJX010012141.1, forward strand.
CTCCTACAGTGAGCACAGTAGTATTTATCACTGTCTAGAGAAAAATAAGCTTTCCACTAATTTCATTTACTAGATCATAATTAAGTACCAAAGTACCATTTTAACTGACACATCAATGTATCTATCAGTGGGATTCTGCATGATATTTGTAAGTGCATAACTGTATATTGACAGTTAACACTCTTTATTCCACCTTCACCTACCACCTGTACCCCAGCATCATTCTCAGTCCCTAGTAACAACATTCTCCCTGCAAGTCAATTTAATTTTCACATTTGAGAAAAAATATGCATTCCTTATTATTATCTGTCTGGCCTATTTCACTTAATGTGATAACTTCCAGTTCTACCCATTTTGCTACAGATTTACAGGATTTTGTATTTATTTATGAATGAATAATAAGTATATATGCTGTATTTTCTTTTTCTACTCATCTGTTGATGGGCACCAAGGATAATTCCTGTTATGGACAATGCTGCAATGTACGCATGCCAGTTATCTCTTTGGCATGCTAATTTCATTCCTTTGGTCATCTACTCAGAAGTGGGACAGCTAGATCATATGGTAAATCTGTTTTCAGGTTTTGAGGAACTTCCATACTGCTCTCCAGTAATGACTATACTAATACAGTGTACTTTCCCACCAACACTGTGTAAGAGTTCCTGTTTCTACATGATCTTACCAGTGTTTTTTGGTTTTTTGCTAATAACTATCTAGCTGTGGTGAAGCAGTATCTCAATTGTACTTCCGATGAGTACTTCCCAGATGGCTAATAATCTTTGCCGTTTGATACGTTTGTTGATCATTTATATTTCTTCTTTGGAAAGCAACTCTTCAAATCACCTGCCCATTTTAAATTGGATTACTTGGTTTTTTACTAGGTTTTTAAAGTTCTTTGTCACACAGTTAGCAAACATATTCTTATTCTGTAGGCTATCTTTTCTTTCTTTTTTTTTAACCATGCAGAGCCTTTTTAGTTAAATATGACCCCATTTACCAGTTTTTGCTTTTGTTTTGTATATTTTGGGAGTCTTACTAGAAAAGCAAAGTTTTGCTGCAGCAAAGTTTTGAAGTGTTTCCTCTATATTTGCTTCTAATAATTTTTTTGGGGTCTTACATTAAGGTCTTTGATCCATATTAAATCGATTTTTGTACAAGGTGAAAAAGAGTACAGTTTTAATTATCGGTATGTGGATATCCAGTTTTCCCAGCAACATTTGTGGAAGAGACTGTCTCTTCTCAAATATATATTTTTGGCACCATTGTTAGAATCAGTTGGCTGTAGATACATGGGTTCGGGTTTTTCATTCTGTTCCATTTGGCTGTGTGTCTGTCTGTATGCCAATATTATGCTGACTTTGCTTCTGTGGCTATACATCTTGAAATCATGTACTGTGATGCATCTAGCTTTGTTCTTTTTGCTCAAGATTGCTTTGGGTATTTGGAGTCTTTTGTGCTTGCATAAGAATTTGAGAATTTTTTTCTAGTTCTCTGAGAAATTAACATTTTGATAGGGATTGTGTTGACTATATATAGATTACTTTTTTGGTACTGTGAACACTTAAACAGTATTAATTTTTTTTTTATTTTATTTAAAGAGAAAAAAAAGCAATACAGAAAAAAAGGTAGAAACAATACAGAACCTCAAAAAAAAAAACATAAAGAAATCACTAGTTCACAAACCACATACTGTCCTCGCAGAAATAGCTGTTCATGTTACAAAATTAAGGCATATGAAGTGAACCAACAGTGAGGCTGCAAACAGTTCTGTTCAACGATCCCACACACTTAAACATACATGCAGTTATATCCTTTAGAGCATTTTCTTTTCCTCTTTTTGCTTTTTAAGTACATTATCTGTTTAGTTATATTATGTTTCAGCTTTCTCAGTACCTTATTGATCTGTTTTGTTGTTGTTACTTCCTTTTTAATCACCTTATATAATTCTGTTGTTTTGTTTTTGAGTTTCTCGTCAT
>PVJX010012142.1:0-44132 GCA_004027295.1 Dolichotis patagonum
TATGGCATATAGTGTAGGTAAACACAACAAATACAAGGAGAAATGAAAGAGGAAATGGAGGTGTCAGAAGCAAAGCTGAGTGACAGAACACATTCAGTTGGGGTAGACATTTATACAAAGAGTAGTGGGATATCAGGAAAAGCTTCATATGGATTCATGTGCACGCATCTGGAGACACAGGATCCCTCCATAGCAGATCTGTTGAGGACAGAAAACTGTGAGTTCCAGCACTTTCGTGTTCTTTATAAAGATAGCCACAATGCCATCTGCCATGCCAACTCCCATCCCCAGCAGCTGACAGGTCTTGCTGGGACTACACCCTTTCTCTTCTAGCTGGAGAAAGCCAGATTGGCTGGTGCTAGGGTCCCAGGCAAGCCAACTTCTTCCTGCTTAAATTGGTCCGTGTATTTTGTTCTGCTCTTTTGTCTTGAAGTTTAAGCACAGCTTGCTGAGGGAGGACAAATGGACCTGTGCTGCCGACAGTGTAGTTTCCCATTATCTCTAGTTTCCAAGTTGGCTACATTATAGGAATCACCTTAGGGACCTGAAAAAAAAAATCTGAATGCCTAAATCCCATCCCAAGTCAGTGTAGATGTTAATATAAAAAGTAGTGGAGATACTGCACTGGATTTGGACGGAGAACCACAGCCTTATCTGTCATGGTGAACAGACTGGAAAATGTATTCATTCACTCATTCAAACTCACAACTTTCTGAACTACCTTCAGGCTTTACTCTAAGATTTCTTTTTTCCTTTTTTTATTTTTTTATTTTTTGAGATCTTTGTAAGAAGCTCTGAGATGTTTGGCAGAGGGTAGGGTTAGGTCAGAATGACTGATAATCCTCATCCCTTTCTCTCTCCTTTTTCATTCCTTCAGTCCATCAGACTTACAGAAAATATTCCCAAACAGGATAACGCCAAGCCTCCCTGAGATTGCATTTATGCATAAATGCAATGAAGATAGCCACAATGCCATCTGCCATGCCAACTCCTGTCCCCAGCAGCTGACAGGTCTTGCTGGAACTACACCATTTCTCTTCTAGCTGGAAAAAGCCAGATTGGCTAGTGCCAATCTGCCTGTAATCTCAGGCATTTATGCATTTATGTTCAAATAACTCATCTCTCTAAGAACAGAAGAGGTGGAGACCTCTGGGCAGGCACGAACTATCTAAAATTCTCTCCTGGTACAAATAATGAGCAAAGAAGCTAGAATTATCAAATCTGGCCAGTCCTGTATTACCCCAGTATGTATTTACATTTCAGGGTACTGAGAGAAAAAGACTGCTAATAATAAAAGAGCCTCTCACTTTAAAAAGCCTGATTGCCATCACTGGGTTAGCAGCCACTTGCCGTAGTTTTCAAACAAAAGTGTCCTCATTTAGTCTCTGGCTGTAGCCAGCATTCTATGGGCAGGCGGGCAGTGAACAGGAAAAACCAGGTCATCTGGACAGCAGATGACAGCATTCATGTGTTTAATGATTCTAATACCTACATGAAAAGGGATGCCCTATTAGGGTATTATGTATAATAAGTATAGAAGAAGGTGGTCAGGAAATAGGCTCTGGTCCTTTTGCTACAGCCTGCATGCAGCCTTGAGAAAGAATTTTCACTCTGGGTCTTTTTCCTCACCTGCTGTACAAGAAGGCCGAATCAGATCCCCAGGTCCCTTCCCAGGACTACGTGACCTGAGTGAATGTTTTACACTTCACAAGCAGCCTCTGGCCTCATCTTTTTATTCACTGAAAACAAGCTGGCCTTGAGTGTCCTGGGCTTGTGCCCTGAGGCAGGTGTACGGACTAAGGCAGTAATGCCTCGCTCATATCTTCTAACAGGCAGTTAACTAAATACTGTACAGCTAAGAAAGTCACACAAGCCACATGTTTGTATTAGACATGTTTTGCTTATTAGCATCTAGAAACATGAAGTAGAGAAAACTCATTGAATCTTCCAAAGAACTAAAATACCAACACTAGCTATGTGGTTTGTGTCTCCACAGTCCTTGACTCAGTTAGCTACATATAAAAACACTTTATCTGAGTAGCTACCATTCTCACGAGTTTATTCCAGAACATATGCCAGTGTTTTTCTCTGGGTAACCAGCTTTTATATTCGAGGTGTACATTAAAAGAATGCCCTAGCCAGGCATGGTGATACATGTCTGTAATCTCAGCACTCAGGACGCTGAGGCAGGATGATTGCCATTAGTTCAATGCCAGCTGGACTACATAGTAAGTTCAAGGCCAATCTCAATTACATAGCAAGACTCTGTCTCAAAGTCAAAAAGGCTGGAAAAAAAGGAAAAAAAGATGCCATATAGGACAAGGGTGCAGGCAAAAAGGCCTCATGGCTTTTCTTTCTCGTCTCTATCCACCCCATACTAGGCATAACAAGGGAGATGCAAGGCAGTCACAGGCCCTGCAGCATTCTTTCCTTACCCAAGAACAGGGAGCTAAGGGAAGAGGCCACTCCTGTCATTCCAGTTTTAGAAGCTCCACGTCGAAGACAAGGGTGGCATGTGGTGGGATGATGCCAGGGTGCCCAGTGGCACCATAGGCGTAGTCTGGGGAGATAGTCAGTTTGGCGCGCTGACCCACACTCATCTGTGAAAAGAGCAAGGAAGAAATGCTCAGCTGGATACATTCCTTGTCTCTCTGGAGAAGCAGAATGGTACAGGCTAGGATAATCTAGTGACTTTGTAGTTAGCTGCTCAGACATCAGGCATTTCTCTCCCTCTACCCACAAAGGACTTGAAGTTGGCAGTTAGACTCCAAGAGTCCCAGCGGCAGTGAAAAATCCCTCTTGACTCCCTACAGGTTCAGGCCTTCAACATTTCTACCAGGTCTTACTGATGGATACTGGGCAGGTAACAACCTAGTACCTTCCTCATCTAGTCCTTAGTAGTCTGTTACTCAGAGGAGATATGGTTAAGTGGCATTTATGTTTCCTAAATAAGAGAACTAGGGTCATCTTTGGTATTTATGAGGGATCAGTGCAAGGACTCAGATACCAAAATCTGTGAACGCTTAAATCTCTTATAAAAAATATCTGTATAGTCTCTGCACATTCTCTTGAATATTTCATATCATTTCTGTACTGCTTAAAATACCTAATACAATGTAAATGCTAAGTAAATAGTTTTTATAATCTGTTGTTTAGGTGATAATGACCAAAAAGGCTGTACATGTTTAGCACAAAATGACTTTTTGAAATATTTTTGGTATGTACTTGAATCCATGGGTGTGGAAACTGAACACAGAGGGCTCATAATACCTTGATCAAATCTTTGCTTTAAAAGAAAACAAAGTAGTTGGGTTAATCTATTTTTTTCTGTACTTTCTATATTTATACTCCTACTGAGAAACTTCAAAATAGCATGCTTTTTACAGTACAAAACAGCATGCTACAATTTATGAGATTATTTATATATTTATAACTACTGTATACACAGAAAATGTCTTTGGAAAGATACCAACAATCCCTGTGTTTTTCTGTGGGGAGAGTAGTGTGAACAGTAACTAGAGTGGGACTGGGGGATATAGTTCAGTGGCACAGTGCCTGCCTGACAAGCACAAGGTCGTGAGTTTGATTCCTGGCACCAATCCCCAGCCCCCAAAAAACCCCAAAACAAAAAACAACCCCACACAACAACAACAACAAAAACAACAATGGCCAGGGTGAGGGAAAATTTTACTTCAAAAAATACATTTGTATATTTTTTTCCAATCAAATTCAGCTTCCAATCAAATACAAAGTAAATGTAAATGCCTATTTTCTGAAATGCTGAACAGGTTTTCTGTTGTATTTCTATCCTTTACCTGTTTTACTTTTTAGTCTCCACATGTGCATTTCTGGCTCTGACCCAGCCTGAGAAATGACAAATGAAGAGGAAGCTATGGACCAAAATGAAGTTTCTAATGCAACTCACAATCTGTACTTTAGCATCTTTGAGAAACAGGGACATACTGGATCAAGATGGTAAGGACAAGTAAAGGCATATGGTTTTTATCTAATAAAATGCAAAAACAATCCTGTCTTTTGACTCAACATTTCTACTTCTAGTATATTGTAACCCAAATGTCCATTAAAAGGGCAGTGTTTCATAGGCATGTCCCCACCATAGACTTGCCATTTGAAAGAATATAGTAGCACTTAGGCAAGATGGTGCACGCATATTATCACAGCACTCTGAGAGGCTGAGGCAAAAGAATTTCACGTTCAAGTACAGCCTGGCAAATTAGTGACTTAGTGATACTCTGTCTCAAAATAAAAAATTAAAGGTGCTTGAATTTAATCCAGGGTAAAGGCTCTGGGTTCAATCAATCCCCAGTATTAACAATAGTAACTACCTTTTTTTTTTTTTTTTTTTTGGTACTGGGGATTGAACTCATAACCTTGCACTTACCAGGCAAGCACTTAAGCCACTGAGCTAAATCCCCAGCCCAAGTAACTACCTTTTAATGTATTAATATAGAAAGATGCCAAAACATATTATGAAATGAAAAAAGAAACTGCCACAATGGTACTTGTGGCACCTAGAATCATGTTAAACCAAGAAGGGGCACAAGACAATCCTTCCTTCTTCCTATGGCTTTAACTCAATATTCTATAGAGGAGAGTTTAAAAGATGCCTTACATAGTTCTCAAACTACCCAATCTTTTCGTAAGTGACAGGGCTGAGGGACCTGACCCCAAAGCAAAGGGATCTGGACCATGCCCAGTTCTGTCATGCCTGGAAAACCTGGGATGTAACTTAAGTTGACAATGCTACCTCAACAGTAGCTCTAGCAGTTGGGCCACACAACACAGTCCCTATCCCAATGCCTAAACAGTCACAGAAGGTGAGTTGTCATGTGGACAACAGTTGGCATGGGAGATGGCGGATGTGCTACAGACCTCAGAGCTGGCCAGATTACATGCACAGAAGTGAAATGATAAGGGTGACAAGGTTTCCCAAGAGAAGGAAGGCACAAAGGGCCTCTTCCCTGTACTGCCATCCTCTGCCCTGCAGAAGCACAAACCCAGACACCTAGGGGAAAGAGGCTTGAAGTTTCTGAAAGTCAAGCACTTTAGAATTCAGTGATATTTTATAAAGTAGAGCAACGTGTATTCTGGAAACGAAAAAAATTTTTATCTTGGTTAAATTTCCTGTTCGCTTGGTGAGAGGGAAAAAGACTAATAACCCTCACCCAGAACCTAATTATAAAGCCCTCTGGGTCACTGCAAACATTCTTTTACCTGGTTATAGACAAGATAGGAAGACAGAATCCAACTGAAATCTGGCAACTCTGGGTCCCCTATAGTCTCCTGGGAATTCTGTCATGTTGGCAGAATAAAAGTTATTTCCACAAATGGGAGGGAAGAAATGAGGTACAAACTCAAGACAAATTATTTTCTCCATGAGTATGACTTCTCAGAAGTGACTGGATGTGACATGGTCAATAGTAAGAGAAACACAAACTGAAACTACATGACATACCATTTTCCATGCATCATATCCCAAGGCCACAAGTTTAATACTGCACTGTACTGTTGGAGCTGGGAGGAACCAGCATTGTTATAGCCTCTCAGTGGTAGCGCAAGAGTGCAACCCCTCTGAAGGCAATGTGACAAGGCCTGTGCACACAGCTTTGAGCCACTCATCCTACTACGGAGAATTTTGTTCTACAGCAACACTTCCATACATGTAAAATGAAGTACACATGATAAACCACTGTGGCATTTTTTATAATAAAATATTGGAGACAATCCTAACAGCCATCATTAGCTCTCTGTCACACACTCATTTCAGGAAGTATTATGCAGGTATACATGTACAGCTGTTTATGTTCTGGTTTAATGTCCTGGTGTGTAAAGGCAAAAAAGAATAAGTACATTTTCATATATGCTCCAAGAAACTATAACACAAGACACACTAATAGATATTTGTGGGGGATATCAGAAGAAAGGGTGGGATGAGACATACCTTTTTTGGTTTTTAAACCATATGAATATTTTCCTATAAAAATAACAATAAGTAGACACAAAGAATAAAACAAAACAAATGACAGCATACCTGGGCTACCCCTTCTTCCCAACCTCGGATCACCTCCTGCTTGCCTAGCATAAACTTAAAGGGCTTGTTTCTGTCCCGGGAGGAATCAAATTTCTTTCCATCTTCAAGCATCCCTGTGAAAAAGGGCAGATGTAACATGAGAAATGAGGAGAAATGACAGGAGGCAAGTCAGAAACTTGCAGTGAAGGACCCATCATAGATGTCAGCATTAATGGGCCTGGTAGCATGTTCTAGGCCAGAAGGAAATGCAGCACCTAGGGAAGATTTCCTGTAACCTCATTGGGCAGCTAGGGAGTTGGGGCAGTCCTTGATGCCGAGCAGTAAGTAGACCCCCGAAGGACTCACCTCCCAGAGGCAGCTGCAGTGTACTTTTTTCTGGAGGTGAGAAGCATATTCTCCTGTCATGACTTTTTTAGCACTACCTGGATTTCTTACTAGATTAAGAATAACTGGTCCCTCTAAGACTGACATAATCACTTACAGTGCAAGAATCATATTCACCCCCAAGCCCTTATCATCTTTTACACATAACATGTAAAACCTAACTGGTTTTCTGCTGTTTGGCTGAGGTAAAGCTCCTTCTACCACCACCACACCATGACCATCTCAGTGGCTCACTGAATATGACAAACACATGGTGCTGCTCTCCTGGCTGGGTAACTGGGTGTTCATCCAGGGAAGAGAACCCACTTAGCATCCTAGGGTGTGGGATGAGAAGTGGGATGCAAGCTTCTGGGAGCATTCTGCTGCTGAGAGTCTCGTACCAACAAGGAACCTGGGCACAGGCTGGCTGCTGCTGTAATTTTTCTGGCAAAAGTAAAAACCAACCTAGGTTGATCTAGAAATTGAGAGAATCTGTGCAGCATTCACCTTATATATCTCATCCAAAAGTACCCCAGCTCTCTAAAGCTCCCTTATCTACACACAAACCCTCTCAGCTGTTTCCCACAATAGTGGCTCCATTTCACAAAGAAGAAACTGAGGCAGCAGTGAAATAATTTGCTGAAGGGTTAAAGCTAGACCATCGGATCCAAATTATCATGTTCTTTCTACTTACACTGGTCTCCCAGAAGCCACACAAATCACAATGGCATCCTTCAATAAAAGGGGAAACACCAAAGATGGAGATCTCAGAGAGTGAGTGCCATGACAAAAGAGGAAAACACATCTGTAACAGACATCTACAACTCCCTTTTCAAAACATACCATCAGCATTAAGTTCTCCGGAAGCCAGGGTCAGCCAATTGTGATAGCTGATGCTGACTTTCTGGAAATTCTCACACCAGAATCCCAGACTGGAAGAAGCCAGCCAGTCCACATATATACCTGACATGAAACTGATGTTATCAGAGGCTGAGGGTGGGCACCCCCTCAGGGTTAAATATCACAACTACCGAAGAGAACTGCATTATATATGTGTATGTGTTTAGGGGAGGAGGGAAATCAACACAAAATCTCAGCCTCAAAAAAAAAATAATGTCAACATCATAAGGAAGACAGGGAAGCAGAGATGAATAGACAGCATTATTATCACATCCACCAGACTGTGTAGACTTTAAACAAAATAGGAAATGGGGTGGGGAGGGGAGTGGAGATGGATGTCTTGAGCAGAATGGGAATAGACATGGCCTGAAGCCCCTCTAGAAGGAGGAACTGCTTCCTTAGAAACAGTGAGCTGGCATATGCTCTTAGCTCATTGCTTTGCCAGAGTAATCACTACCTGATATAAGAAATGACAAATAGCAGAACTTGAATACTTTGTATACATAAGCAACTGGGAGAGAAACAGATCTGATACTGTACCAGTAACTGCCATCATACACAGACCCACTGCAAGTTCTATGCTAAACTTGAACCAAATGAACCCAAAGTTAGGGTGTTAGTGGGTAATGAATACTTTCCATAGCCACCCAAGGCGAGAGCCAGGGAATGATAGCACCTGGTTGCAGTGAAAGGTTTTATTTAGCTGAAAGAAGATTGGGAATCATGGAGGAAACTGATAACCAGAAATAGACTCTTTCCAGCAGTTCTTCTGAGCAGACCTTGAGTCAGAGGTCACAGCTTCCTGAGTAGTCACAGTGGACAAGGTAATAGGTAAGGAAACATCCCCAGGAAAAGAGCCCAAGACACAAAGACGGTCCGGCCTCTGAGCCCTGACTGTTTGTAAAGGTGGGTTGAATAAAACCTATACTACAACATGCCCAGGGGCCACTTAGAAGCCAGGCTGTGACACAATCCAGATTTACAGTTCTTCTTCCTTTGTGACTGAACCATCAACTTTCCAACAACACCAACCGCCCAGTCTAAGAGATGAGCTGGAATCAATCAAAGCCTTTCCCTATGCTAAGGTTGGTGTGGGGTGAGGTATGGGTCAGTCTGAGCACTAAGACCTAGTAGTTTAAGCATATTTCAGCTACTCTGAATGCCTTTTGAATCTTCCTGGAAAGTTCAGTCTTATGGATAAAAGACAGGAAGAAACCTCCCACCTAGCTTCCTGTTGTAAGAATGTGGTGTTTGGAGCTAACAGCAGCTGCCCTAAGACCCTGAGGTCAGAAGCAGCAGAAGTAGTCATTCTGATGCCCTCAATCACCTTCCTCAAGACTTGCATTCTGTAGTGACTTATAGTCTGCAATTTGAAGGCAAAATATACAGAGTAAAATGACTGGTGATTACCAGGAGTCTGGATGGGGCAGATGAACACATGCAACATTGGGCACTGAAAAGAATCTTTATGACACTATAATGGTGACTACAGATCATTACTCATTTGCCCAAACCCACAGAATATACACCAGCAGTGAATTCTAGTATGACACACTTAAAAAGATCATATTTTGATTGCAATGAAGAACTGTTAACTATGGGGAGAAACTTCCTACATGCTACATTTATTCACAATGAAATGAGTGGTGAGCAACCTTCAGATATTACATGTACTGATCCTGCTTTGCCTGAAGTGAGAGGCCTCAATTCTGAACGTACCAGGTAGGCAGCACGAAGTGGGACACAATCTTTACCTGCTGCTGACCTGGTCTGAAGATGTGGATGGTTGCTAGTGCAACAATTGTGTCTTATTACTGCTCTCTTGAGCTTATGTGGGACAGACACAGAGGGGCAAAGCCTTTGTCTATTATCTCAGGAAATCATAAAAGCCCGGAAGCAGAATCTCTCTGCCTATGGCCCTTATTATTCTATACTATTTCAGATCAGCTGTTGTCCTGAAAGGAGGACATGAGCATTGCTCCAGAATGTCAGATCATAGTCACTATCTGTCAATACCATTTACAAGTCTTCACCAGGAATGGCTGGGGTGTGGAGGTGGTAGTGTTCCTTAAGTACTTAGAGGGGACTTCCCAAAAATCAAGTCCAAAACCTAAACAATATCCCTAGAAGCGAGCAAATGGCTGGTGATTGTCACACAAGCTACAAACTACAGGACAAGGAGATGATAAAAGAAAGGCTTCCCAGTAAGGAGGAATAGACCCTTCTATATGGCTCTAAGTGGTAAGGCTGGATGAAGAGGCAGTAAGAAGCAGCAGTATTTGTTAAAAAGGCAGGAATACACGTGCAGTTTTCTAGGGTGTGAATTATGCTGGTCAGCATTGAATGCAGGATGTAAGAGAAGCTGTGATGTCAAAATGGGTAGTGAGGACTTCCAATTTCAGGTAATGGAGGAAAAAAAAACAAACTTGTTCCTAAAATAGCCAAAAAACAAATGCCCTAATACTAAAAAACAGCCTGAACAACACATAACCAAAATAGTAATTTTTAAGATATTAGACACTCACATAAAGGATAGCAAACTCTGAGAGATAGAAAACAAATAAGGGGGATATACAATTGCTCCAGCTTGTATCTCTGTGAGTTTTTAAGGAGAGGGAAATGGAAATAGGGTAGCTAGAGGCTGCTGATGGGACACAGTGCCAGGTAGGAAAGTACTGTACAAAGAGCGATCTCAGAGATCTGCAAAGGATCTCTGCTGAGTATTCAGCAGACTACTATCCTGTGCACCTATATGAAGAAACAGTATGTTAAGACCAGAAGAACTATCCAAAATGTTTACAGGGAGCAGTGCCTAGTACTCACACTAGACTAAGATCAGAGCCTCAGGCACTGGGTATAAAATGCAAGATCTCACCTCAGTAATGGAAAGTAATCAGCCCTAAAATGAACACCGCTTCAGAACTATATAACAAATCACAAAAGCAAGGTCCACAAGGACTGAACTGTTACCTAAGTAATTTAAGCGATTCTTAGCAGGAAGCCAGAATAAAATATCTAGCACTCTAAAAGTTAAACTCTACAATACCCAGCTTACAAATTATCAGATATACAAGGATGCAGAAATACAGGGAAACAGATAAAAAAGATATTGATACTTAAATTTCCAGAGATGAGAACCACTACGTATGTGAAGAAAAATACACTGGTCTGGAACAAAGTTAAAAAAAAAAAAAAAAGCCAGGTCAGATTCATGCTTCATATCATTGTCAAATACCATCTCAAAATGGATCACAGCAAATACTAAGCCTATAAAATTGCTCCATGTAAACATAAGAAAGAAATCTTTGTAATCTTGGCTTAAGAATTACTTAGATATGATGTCAAAAAGTACAAACTATGAAAGAAAAATGTGAATGTTAAAATTAAAAACTATTTTAAAAATTCAACCATAACAAAACAATGCATTTTAAAAAGACAAAAACTTCAAGAAGTATGTCACTGAAAGAGATGTACACAGATGGCAAGTAAGCATATGAAAAGATGTACAACATTCTTATTATAAAAATGCAAATTAAACCTACTATTAACTAGATGACTACTACTATTAACCAGAAAAGTCAAATTGGAAAGACTGAACATATCAGATCTTAGGCACGATGTGAAGAAGCTGGAATTTTAACATATGCTGGTTGCAGTTTGAGTTAAATATACCTCCTTTGTGACCTAGCTACTCTATTCTGGGTACTTATCCAAGAGAAAGGACAAATTATGTTCATACAAAGACTTGTACACAAATATTTAAAGCAGTTTTATTTATAACAGTGACTAGAAAGCAATCTAAACATGATCAAACTGGACACTGGACAAACAAGTATATGCCCGCAGAGAAAAACAGTCATCAATAAAAAGGAATAAACTAATATATGGAATGATTAGAGGAATCTCAGAATAATTATGAATAAAAGAAGCCACACCAAAGAGTACATAATGTACGACTGCATTTATAATTAGAAAATACAAACCTCTGGCAGAAAAGCACACCAGGAGTTGTTAGAAGAGGGAGATACCAAGGAAAAACAAAGAACACATAAAAACTTATGAAACGGTACACCTTATTTATATTTTATTTATTTATTTAGAGACAGGATTTCACTTTGCAAGTCAAGTTGGCCTTGAACTCACTTTATAGCTCAGGCTGGCCTTGAACTTGCAGCAATCCTCCTGCCTCAGCCTCCCAAGAATTGGGATTACAGCTGTGCGCCACCATGCCGGCTGAAACTGTACACTTTAAACATGTAGTTTACTGGATGTCAATTATGTCTCTAAAAAAACTTAAAAAAAATAGTTTGTGGCATTTACTATAATCCTACACATGTTTAGCTCTGGTAACAGATGGCAAGTGCTTCCTCTGTCTTGGAAGGAGCAGGTAAAGCAGGCAGCAGCTCAGGTCTCAGCAGCTGTTCCAATTTTAGCTTGGAGAGCTCTATGCCAGGACCTGGAGCTCTTGACCAGTGAAGCCATCTACCAATTTAGTGCCATTAATTTCCTAGAGAAAGCATGCTCTGCAAGGGGGAGGCACTAAGGTTATAGTTCTGACATGTCAGCTAGCCTTATTTAGGCTCTAAAGTCCCATTAGCATAAAGCATCCTGATCATTACCTTCTACTGGAAGCATTTGCCACCTTCATTTCCAACTATGTACTACTATACCTCATGACCAAAAAAACTGCCCAGAAGACCTCCGTATTCTTGATTTCAAGTATTAAGTCTTAGTTCTTGGGACTGAATGCAGCTTGAGGTCACAGATTTGCACTCAGTTTTCTGTTCCTATGCCATTCAGTTTAGGCCTTGGCATTCGTAATGCTGGCATGCCAAGTACCTTTGAATTTGTTTCACTTGCATGATTTTTAAAAACCAGAGGGACAAGCAGAAGCAGAAGGCTTCCATATTTAGAGTTTTTCCATATATGGTAAGAAATTTCCCACAATTTATTCCAGAACGGCAGTCTTTACTTTCAGATCCTTTAAGTTACTTATCAATGAGAAAAATGAAAACTGGGCATCTTTAGTTAAAAATAAAACACCACCAAAAAAGTAAAAGCTATGGTTGTATGCAGAATTAATGTTGCCTTCATCTGGATCTTTCCCCAACTGTATGGTTGCTTTGTGAAGAACCATATTCAAATCCTTAGTGGCGGTTAAATGCAGGCTCTTCCATGTGACCTACTCTTTCCTGCTGCTTATCTGAGTCTGTTCTTGGGTAGAAGGAAACAGCAGAGGGATATGACTTGGCCAGCAGCTGCTGGGTAGACAACATACACTGGGACTGTGTTCCTGGTGACTGGCCCATGACACAGAAGCCAAGACCCAAGACCAGGACTTAAGAGACTCACGAGGACCACTGGCTTATTATTTCGCTAATTACTCAACAGAAACAGCCCTTTCCAGTGCATGTTGCTTTGTGCAAGGCAGAGTTTCCACATGCTGTCTACTGGGTATGGGAAGATAACTGATGAAGACATCTTTAGTTTCAGCACCGGTAGTAAAAGGTCAATTCACAATGTGGTATACAGCAGCTCATTAATCTTTGCAAGTTTTCATAGATAGCATGTTACACAGACCCCCCAAAATATGGATATTTTAAAGATTAACAAAACAGCCCAAGCCCCAAACTTTCAAAATAAATTTCTCACCATTTGTAGTGGGAAAGAGGGGTGTGGGGGGTCTACTTTTCAACACAACATTAAGTCTACTTTTCAACACAACATTAAGTATAATCAATGAAAGGACTGGCCCTGAAGCAAGGCCAGCAGATCGCTGTAGCTGCTGGTTTCAAACAGAAGCCTAAAGAGAATTCTTTCTGTGGTCTGTTGGCCATTTCAGAACTTTGGAAGTGGAATGGTCAATTCATCAGAAAGAAATAGCAGGTGAGTATGGCGGACTTTAGGGGGCCCGCAGGGGACAGACCCTGGCACCTCAGGACCTGCACTGTGCAGCTGACTCGGGGTGCCGGGAGAACAAGGAACTCCTCCCTTCTCTGGGGGGCAGTTGAGAGTGTGGCCGACTTTCGGCAGCCCAAAGGAGAGAGACCCTGGCACATCGGAACCTGCACTGTGAGGTTGACTCGGGGTGCCAGGAGAACAAGGAACTCGCCTCCTCTCTGGGGGCAGCTGAGTGTGGGGCAGACTTTTGGCAGCCTGAAGGAGAGAGACCCTGGCGCAGCGGGACCTGCACTGTGCGGTTGACTCAGGGTCCCCGGAGAACAAGGAGCTCCTCCCCTCTCTGGGGCAGCTGAGAGTGTGGCAGACTTTCAGCAACTAGAAGGAGAGAGACCCTGGCGCATCGGGACTTGCACAGTGTGGTTGACTTGGGGTGCCGGGAGAACAAGGAACTCTTCCCATCTCTGGGGGGCGACTGTGATCCTGCCTGCGTGTGGGCTGAGAATCAGAAATCTAATGTTGTCCTGTCCCCCATCTCATGTCCCTCTTCCCCCTGCCTAGCAAGTGGGAGCCAGTGAACTGCACATCTTGTGAAACGATTGGCTATGTTATTTAGTATGAGCTCTCCACATGCAAAGATAAGGATAACCATGTGGAATAAAACAAGAGACAATATGACAGATAGTGAAGATCTCTGGTTGTCTAGCTTTGAAATTTATGCTTTCTTATGTCCCATTCTGCTCTGTTTTGTTGTGTTTAATTTTACTCCCTTTTAAAATAAAATTTAAAAAAATTATTTAAAAAAATCAATGAAAGGAGATGGGGGACCCATTCTGAATACATTTCTCTACAGATGTCCATTTGAAGCTACTTACAATGGATATACTGACCATGGTCTAATGGCATAGCTGTTTCTCTTCATTTCTCTATTAGTAGCAGCAGCTCTCTGAACTACCTTTTGCTCAACTAGTAAAACCCACCACCTGCACATACAGCTGCCTGGTGAAGAACATTTCTTCCAGCCTGAGTCTCTAGCTCACCCTAACCCCTTCATCCAACAAGTTTTATGCTTAGAGGTGGGGCAGCTGTATTTGCTTCCAAACCCATTCACTGCAGTTATGCTAATGGTGCACTGATGATATAATTAAATAGCCTGTAAATCAATCAAATATGAGTGTGACTAGAAAGAGCAGTCCCAGTTGACTGCTCACAGAGCAGGCAAATCATTAAAAAAAATACCACTAGTGAATAACTACACAGGAATGAGACCACTGTATGTTTGGATAAAGAAATCTTTTAAAATTGGGAATGATTTTAAAACCGGGAAAAACAATTCCTTATTCTAGTTCTCACTCTATTAGTTAAAAAAAAAAAGCCAAAATGCCTTTGCATTTCTCATTTTAATAACAATACAAGGAAGTACTGCCACATTAAGTCACACAAAGAAGTGAGAAGGAAACACTACTTATGGGTGTTGAGTTGGAAGAGGTAGAAATTGCATTTTTCTGTAAGGTATAAGGTTAAAGGCATTAGTTCTAGTCTTCTTCAGATTGCTACTATCACCTCTTGGTCTTCTTGCTTCTGCCCTTGCTCTTAGGCAGCCTAAACTTGATAGAACAACCATAGATACACCTTTAAAAATGCTAGTCATGAGGCTGGGAGTTCAGCTCAGCTGCACAAGCACCTGCCTGGCAAGTGCAAGGTCTTAAGTTCAATCCCCAGTACCAGGGGAAAAAAAAATACAGATATAAAATGCTAGTCAGACTTTTTGTTATTCATCTAAAAATAACTTTCCCTGGTTCCCCATCTCATTCAGGAAGGTAAAGTCCTTAAAAAATGACATAAGCCCTTATAAAATCTCCCCTTCTTTGATATCTCTCTGACCTCACCTCTGATTACTCTGAACACTTCACCACTCCCAGAATATTGCTTCCTTATGTTCTGTATACAAACCAGGGAACAAGGGCCTTTGCACTTGTTATTGCTGTTGCCTGAAAGATTCTTGTTCAAGCAATCACACTGATCACTCCCTATCTCTCTCCGCTCTCTGCTCGAATGTCACTTTCTCATTTGAGGCCTCTGTTACTGTAAAACCTCAACTTTACCTCCCAACTCCTTAGCACTTACTGGCTAACATACACTGTAATTTTGCTCATTACTCATATTATTTATCTGTCTTTTCCACTAGAATATAAGATGTATGAAGCTAGGGACAATGTCTTTTTTAGGCCTAAATTTTTGGTACCCAGAACAATCCCTTGTACATACCAAATGCTCAATAAGTACTTAAAGAATTACCAAAGGCATTATTCCTTCTCTGGATTTTTGCACATATTTGGAAAATCTTTTCTACTGTCCAAATGAGGCATATATATCCAGGGTCAGAAGGATATTCTAGCCTTGTAAGTGCCGGCTGTTCCAGGTACTTCCTTTTAACAAATCAACTCTTACAGGGTAAGCCCCTCAAAGGCTGAGGTTCACCCCTCCATCTCCCAACATCTTCACTGAGTAACTGAGGAAAGGGTTTTTGATACACTGACCTGTATGCAATGGACACAAGAGGAAGGAGTAGCCACAATTTTATTAATTTACAGAGGCTGAGTAAAGCCCATTCAGTTGTAATACTTTCTCATTTGAACCTAAAGGAAACAGAAATATTATACTAATCATAACAGAAATTTGGTTTTGTCCACTCCAGCTAGAATCTAATGCCAGGACTTAAGGAAACAGAAATATTTTACCAGTCCTAACAGGAATGTGGACTTTGTCTACCACAGCTGATGTCTAATGCCAGGTCCAAGGCAGCCCTCATTCAGTCACTGAACAACCTATTACAATATTCCAGTGCATTAACACTGAGCACTGATGGGAGACCTTAAAACTAAGAACAGTGGAGTCTGGCCTCCTGGGACCTGTAGTCTGTTGTAGAAAGAGTAAATGTAACTACACAGAGCCTGACTACAGTAAGAGGTAAGAAGAAAACAAACAGGCAACTTAATGGACAACCAGAGATGTGTTTGTGCATACATGTGAAGAACCATGCTAGCCAAGGATCAGGTGAAACCCACTGAAGGGAAATCACTTAAACTGTGATATAAAGACTAGGAAAGAATTTAATTACAAGGCAGAAAAAATGATCCCCAGCTGATAGACACAACAAGCCCATTAGCACTTCATGAAAATTAGAGTTTGGCCACCAAAAATACTCAGAAAGTCTACAAGTAACTGAATTTTATGGTATGTCAGCTATATTCAACAAAGCATTTTCTAAAAAAAAAAAAACATCATAGGACACACAGCTCATTGGAGATGGCTGTCACTGGAGCAGTGAAACCAAGAAACTTACAAAGGAGTAAGTGAGAGCGTGTTAAAAGCAAACTACGGCCTGAAGGAGCTCCTACCCGCCAAATTTAGGGCAATACTGTCATCAACAAAACCAAAAACCAAAAACCAAAACCAAACAAAACCAAAAAAATGAAAATGATTAATTTTAAGGCTATCCCTGAGCAAAATTTACTGTAACCACACAGTGTAGTTAAAAAAAAAGGGGGGGGGGGAATCAGTTGCCATTACTTAAAGGTGAATTTAACACTGATTCCAATTTAAAAATGGGAAAAAATTAACTTTACCCTGTGTTATCGAATAAAGACAGCCAATAATCACATAACAAAGAACAAATTTTACAAACAGTCACTTTGGGGCTGGGGATTTAGCTCAGCGGCCTAAGCCCCTGCCTTGCAAGCGCGCAGTTGAGTTTAATCCCTGGTACAAAAGAAAGAAACAAAAGCCACTTTGTGCATGCCAAGGAAGAAGTTTCTTCAGGTAAAAACTCTCTGTGGGTAGAAACCCCTCCAGGTAAAAGCTGAAGAGGACAAGGACGGCCAAGCACTCAGCTCAGTGCAAAGAGAAATGACGATGCTTGCAGATGATGAAATATTCACAGGGAGCTAATGTAGAAATCCAACACTGAATGTATAATTTCTATAAATTGCACAAATCAAGTCTTGGGTGTGTGATGAGTTAGTTATACAACACCAGGTGAAAACAATGGGCAGATATGGGGTATCATCTAAGATAACCAGTCTGACTTCTCAGAAAAATTAGGGTAAGTAAAACTAGTATAAAGATTTTTCTAGAAAAAACTCACTGAAGACAACTTGGGGTGGTTTCAGTGAGTTTAGTTTTAGACACTACTGAATTGTTTTTTCTTAGATGTTACAGATTGGAAGGCAGAATATCCTTATTCTTAGGGTATGCGCCAAGTCTTCACAAGTACAATGTTAGGTTTGCAAAGTAAAATAATTCAGCAAAAAGATTATGAAATACATATATTTCATAGTAGAAGAAAACCACATATGTCAAAATATCAACCACTGTGGAATCTAGGTGACAGTATATGGTTATTGTTCTATCTTCATTCTTCTCTGACAACTTCCCCATGAAGAGGTACATACACATGCAAGAATGCTATGGAGTCTGGTTCATTTAAGAGAGCTTTCTTCTACTATTATCTATGCAAGAGAAGGAGGAGGGCACCTATGTGATTCTGTATTTTAGTGGCCACAGTCCCAAAGCAAAGTAATGTTTCTACAGCAAAGCTGAGTTTCACAATGTTAACATCTTACTTCGTTATGGAAAGTAGGAGAAACAAGACTAATACACCACACTTGCTCTCACAGCCACACTGTACAGGCCTACCCTGAACCTTCTCATACAGTGCTGGCCGCAATCCCAACTAATAAACTTCCCTTGGCTCTCAAACATAAAAGAATAGCTTCAGTTTCCTTGAACCAAACATCCTGGGACAATGTTTTCAGATGAATCTTCAGTCAGCTCCACCTCCCTTTTGAGGTACCTATTTCCTCATGGGTGAATCAGGAAAAGGATGAGGTCCTAGTCCCCGCCAACTGCACAAATCTTAAGCTGCAGCAAGTCCGGGCCATCCAGGAAGCTTTACTGTCAATACAAGACTCTGCTTTTTTCCCAGCATAGATACAAATGGCAGGGTGGGTACATCACTCCACACTTGGGACACACTTGGAAAAGCCCTTTTCATCCTCCCTGCTTCACTGTTTCCACAGTATGTGTAAAAACACCTCACTGTCACCCCCAACTCAACCCAGGTACTCTTCAAAACGTGCCATTACTCTAATCTTACATGGAAGCTGAGAAAGGTGGGACAAATTTCTTAAATTCTCAGAGTGTGGTACACAACAGAGGCAAGACAGGAACCCAGCAAAAGACTTAGGTCTGCCTTGGGGACCACTGTTCATCTGGCACCACTTCCGCCCATGGCCTGGGCCAGCATATTCTAACACTTGGGATACAACCAATGTCATCTTTTCTCCCTCACTTCCCACAGTCCCGTCCATACAGGAGCCAGAAGGAAGATTAAAACACAAGTCAACTCAAGACCTTCTAATGGTTCCCACCCTATCACAGGAAAAAGCAATGTTCTCCTAACAATCTACTAGACTGCATCTTTCCCACTCTCACAGCCTATCATGTTCCCTCTTCACGACCTTCCCCAGCCTTGGACTCCAGGGGATCCCAAGTACCCTTTTCCCATGGCCACAGTGCCCACTCTCTTGCTTTCCTGAGTGATGCTGAGATGTCCCTAGGTCAGAGGGGTTCTCCAACTCCTCTATCAAAGGGAAAAGCCCTTTTCACCCTTCCTGCTTCACTGTTTCCACAGTGCCTCTCTTCACTTGCTAAGTCACCTTGCCATGAGAGTCTCCGCGCTACGGCTTAAACCCCACCAGATTAGATCTTTCATGCATTTAGTTCACTGGCCATCTCCAGTGCCTTGGCTTACTGCTGCTGGAAGGAAAAAGGGTCCTTCACAAACTTGCCCAAACATCAGGGGGAAGCCATCTGAAACATCTCTGCTAGAGGAAAGTCTTCTTCAAGATTAGATCACTGACTAACCAAGAAACAGCCAGTAGAGGAGTTCATGAACTAAAAGCAAAGGAGAGTGGAGATGGAGGCTAAAGAAAAGCAAGGGGCTTGAAGGGAGTGCAGGAGAGCAGCCAGGTTGATGGTCTCTGAAGAGAGAAGGCTGAGCAACTTTTGGCTGCTCATGGTCAGGAGGCCAGATCCATGATCACTGAAGCCTGATCCCAAAGACAAGCCGTCTAGTTACCTTTCAAGAGGGTAAAAAAAGAATTCCTTCAACCCACTTGAAGTTGCTCTCACAATGGCAAGCACATGTCTGCGGGTGTGAGTAAAAGGGATGTGAACCTAGCTGTGTACCAGAGCAAGTTCAACTGTACAGATGACGAAGCTCCTGTAGGCAGGGAGCAGGCTGTAAGAATCTACTCCATCTGCAAGGCACTTAATTGGTGGGTTACCTTCCCACCTCCTCCCTCCCACCTCAATCAAGGCTTGTCACACTCCTACAGCTCTTAGCTG
Organism: Dolichotis patagonum; assembly: GCA_004027295.1. Classification (NCBI taxonomy): domain Eukaryota; kingdom Metazoa; phylum Chordata; class Mammalia; order Rodentia; family Caviidae; genus Dolichotis; species Dolichotis patagonum. Next base: position 19,625 of record PVJX010012142.1, read on the forward strand.
CTACCAGTTAAGTCTTTACTCCTCCTCTGGCATCACAAAGAGGTGATATAGGCCTTGCTCATGCTCTGCTGTTAGAGGTCAAGGAAAACACCAGACAGGGCCTTGAAAGTGTCATCAAAGCCACTAATGGCAGCCACTAGTGGCATTTAAAACATCCTTGGCATACAAAAATCAGTTTATGCTATGCTCCAGTGATTTTAAGGGTACCCTCGCCACTTTACTTTTACTGTCCTTGTTTGGACCCCTACTCAAATTAGTAATCGACACCAGGGCAGAGTACACTAGATCGAGTGTTCACTTGACCCCAACTTTGGTCAATCAGATCCTCACTGTCAGGAACTGTAATCGGCTTCATCAAGCAGTCTGAGCCAGATACTCAAGAGGAGACAGAGACCTAGCACTGGGTGAGACTGGGGGTAAAGAGGAAGATATACAGGGGACTTCCACCAGTTAGGAGAAGCAGAAAATAAAAATCTCTAACAGGATTACTGAGGCAGAAAAGAGCGGGGGGGTTGTTTTGGGGTTACAAAAAACAAAAAACAAAACAGAGTTGAGAAGTAGGGACAACACCTTCACAAGAATTTCTTTTCTCTTCTTGGAGGCCAGTGGGCATCCTGCCTTTAAAGACTTCCTCAAATCTTTATAATCTTCTCTTCAGATCACCTTCTTTCAAGATGGATTCTGTTCTCAGTGACTTAAAAGCCTTAAACATACAGATGACATCTCACACTCCTACTCCCTCCCTCCCATGCCCCCACAGGTCTCAAACAGGTTCTTCCTGGGAGGCTGGTAGCAAAGCCATGGGAACAAAGCTAGCCGCCAGAAAACAGCCTATTCGGTGAGCATGAAGCAGAGCTGGCTTCTCACTAAGCCGTCTTTGTAAGGCTTATCAAAATGAAATTTTACAAAAAAGAAAGCTTTCATCCCAGTGCATGCCAGGGTCCTGGTGCTGTTCTGGGAATGTGTGGGTGGGTGCCACCTGCAAGGAAAACACAGACTTCAGAAGGCACTGGGAGCTCTGATGGTGTTCTGGGTCCCACAACCATCTGTTGGTTTAAGAAAACGCTCCATATTGTGTGGGGCCATTTTACCAAGAGGCACAACAAAATGAGTTTCTGCCTACATGATGGTGTCCAGCCCTTAACGGCACCAAAACATGACCGAGGACTGGGGACACAAACTTGGGAGGGGGCCAGATGTAGGTAAGCACCTAATATGGCTACCTGCAAACTGGGGGTGGGGGTGGGAACGGAGGCAGGGGCAGGGGCCACAGCTGAAGATACCACCTCAGTAATGGAGTCCTAGTGTCTGCTCTAGCAGGCTGTGGGAATTCAAGGAAATGCCTAGGCAGCCTGGCACTGTAACAGGCAATGGTAACTCTTCTCAACTTGCTGATCATAAATGACCAAAATAATGAACTTTCTTCCGTTAGACTCTCTCCAGGTTCAGGTACCATATTATCACAGCTGCTTAAAATGTCAAAACCACTTTGCAGTTTCATTTAAGACATGAGACTTTTCCTTACAAGGATGGACTTCCATACTTCTTATGTTGGTGATCTTATAGTTTTTAATTCTCAAATTCGATCTCTTGTCCCCATTTCTAGTTAGCAAGTGCCAGAGAAATAAAGGGCACAAGACAGAGTCAGTTACCTTTTTTCCTTTCCTAATATAAATCATTTTCCTTGAGGGATCTCCTCCCACGATGGAGGAGAGAAGGGCTTAAGTTATCCCTGAGCAGCTTGATCAGAACTGCCCAGGAGGAAAAGGAAGGGGGAGAAGAAACAGAGGAAGGAGGGGGTAGGGAAACAGGGAAAAGGGGAGGGAAAGTTATTCATATCAACTGTGGCTATTCCAACAACTCCAGTCCAGGAGCCAAAGGCCCACAGCTATGGAATCATAGCTCGCTCAGACCCTTCCTCCATCCCATACAACCTAGGAGTTCCTTCTAAGGGCATGAAATAAAAGATGGTCCCAAGGCTCAACTGTACAGATGACAAAGTTCCTGTAGGCATGGAGCAGGCCATAAGAATCTACTCCATTTGCAAGGTACTTAACTGGTGGGATACAAGACGGATGTTTGAATAACTGCTGAGGGAGAGAGGTGTCTGAAATGTTTGATGACTTTACTGTGTGTACGCTCCCTGAGCCTCTAGTTTCTTTATCTTTAAAATGGGTTTGAGAAAAAAATCTCTACTACTAGAAGGGTTGGGGAAGATTAAATGATAGCCTGGGTCATTAATGCCACTAAAACTTGGGTCTGTAAGAAGTTCGAAGGTAAGAGAAAACGAAACAGTACAGCAAGATCTGCTGCTGAAGGGAGAATTCTGAGTTCTCCCAAGAAGGAAGGGATAGCTCTTTAGACTTGGAATTACCTCGTCCCTTTCCCTCTACTGAATAGAGGGTCAAAGTTGGAGAAGAGTGTCAATCGGGACGTAGAAACAGTGTAAACATTTTAAGGTCTCTGCCCGTTCTTGAGCATGTGTCTTTGGTCACCGCGCATCAGTTTCCTCATCTGTGCAGTGGGCACAATGGCAGCATCTCAGACACAGACTGCTTTGGAGTTGCAAGGTAACAGCTGGCCACAGCTACCGCTCATCCCTGCTGGTTCAGGCAGCCTCGGGTTCCACAGGCCTGAGGCTGACCCTCCGGGAGCGGCCACCGCCCAGGCCTCTGGCTCGGGCCACGCGGGCCTCATCGCCTACATGCCCCGGGTCCCCATCCTTGGGGGCCAGCCCTACACGGGCGCGGTCCGCGGCTCGGGCCCCTCACCCCGCGGGCCAGCCAGACTCACCGGTGTAGTGCACCACGCAGGTCTGGCCACGCTTCGGGAAGGTGCGCCCTGAGGAGACAGACAGACGGCTGGGTGAGCAAAGGCGCGCGGCGGCGAGGCCCTAGGGCCGCGGGCGCCCTACTCACCGTCTCCTGGGGAGATGGTCTCCACCTGCACTCCCATGGCAGCGGCGGCGGCGGCGGCGGCGGCAGCGGACGCTGGGCGGGTGGCGCGACAAACGGCGTGGACAGAGAGCAGACCTGGCGGCGGTTCCGGGGATCCTCTGCGTTCCTCCGCGGGTCGCCTGCGCACGCGCGCGCCCCCGCACGCCCCGCCCTGCGTGCGCGTCCCCCAGGCGGCGCGCGCGTACCGGAAGCGCAGGCTGGGGCACAGAGGGACCGGAAGTTGAGCAGTTGCGGGGTCTCAGTGTACTGCTGGGTAGGAAAGAGGGTGCGTTCTGCCGGCGTCTCCCAGGGTTTCGCTAAGCTTCCGGCCTGGTTGCATCTTCCTTCTCAAGTTCCTTATCCTAGAGATAGGAGTAATGTAAGGGGCCAACGATTACTGACAGGGTGTCCGTGAGATGCTTCACAATAATAAGTAGTTATTCTGTCAAAATGGCATTGCCAATGTGGTACTGTGTTACTGTTCAGTAAATGCCCCAAGTTTCTGGCAGATTTATAATGTCTTTTTGTTTTTGGTGCTGCGGGTAGAACCCAGGCTTGGGAACCTGCTGATTATCTACTCTATTTTTGATGTCCTTGGCCGCCCAAGGAGGTTTTTGTTGATTTCTTCATTTCTAACACTTCCATTTTGTTCTTTGTAGGTTGTATTTACTTAAGCTTTCTATCTTTCCATTTGTTCCTAGATGATTTGTCTTTATTCTTTTTTTTTCTAGCTAAATGACCAAGATTATTCTTTGTGTTACTATTTTTACTTTTGCGATGCTGGGTATCAAACCCAGGACCTTGTGCATACAAAAGAAGCACTCCACCACTGAGCTACCTCTCCAGTGCTTGTCCTTATGTTTTAGAAACTTTTTTTAAAAAAAAACATTTTTGTAATAGCTCTTTCAAGGATTTTCTTAGGTAATTCCAACAGCTGTATCATTTCAGCTTACAAGAAAAAAACCAGCTTTTGCAGGATAAAAGGTTTTGAAGATGGATAGTGTGATTGTTGCACAACAATATAAGTCAGCGGTACACTCTTAAATGGTTGAGACAGTAAATTTTACGTTATGCATATTTCACCACAATAAAAAGGGAGAAGGGATTTAGATACGAAAGCTCCAATATTAGGAAATAAGGTGTCACTTTCTAAACCCAGCAGAAAATATGTTCTCATGTCTCCATGGAGATGTCCTGTTAACCTACCTGAACTGTTAACTAGTTACAAGATTTGGGCAGAGGTCATGCAGGAAAAGCTTTGATAATACAGTATAGAGACATATAAGTAGCTCTTAGCCAGTCTCAGTCCAATATTGAGTCTAAATTCAAAGCGAGGCTTCTTGCCCCATGGTTGCTGAGTCCACCTGTTTTTACTGTCATAGAGCACTAAATGGTGATACTCAGCTTGGCATACACAACGAGGCTGTATTTCTAAGCTAAGAGATAAAACATACAGTTTTGGGAAAGTAGATGGCATCTGAGACCCACATTCAAGGAAGAATTGCCAAAAGTCCAAAGCCTCTTCCCTCTCCTGTATCAGTTACTTTTCTCTTATGGCAGAGCCAAAATATCCACCACCAGCTTATAGAGAGCTCACAGTTTGTAGAGGTTTCAGTCCATAATCGGCTGGCTCCAAGGCAGGGTGGCACGGCAGACAAGCATCTCAGAGGAGAAATAGTTCATGGCAGGCACAAAGTAGCAAAGCAATTGTGGGGCAAGACAAGCCTCTTTCTGTCCCTTACATCCAGGCTACTGGAATTAGGGTGGTGCCAAACCAAACTGATTTAGTAATCACCAACTCTTAATCCTAGCACCCTTAATGCTAGCATTGCACTGTGAATCAGTCACACACTAGATTCAGCAATCTCTGAAAAAGCCCTCTTCATGACTGCATGAGGCTTTGGAGGAACATCTAGACATAAACCATAATGACTCTCATAGCGCTGTTCTTTCAGAACCTGGAGAAAACCTTGTGGATTTTTCAGAGTATCAATATATAAGGACTAACAGTATCTTTGCTCTACATTTTAAAGGTTTATATTTAAAGGTTTGAGGCTCCCAATTAAGGAGCATTCTCTAATGGTGCAATTTCAGGCATTCACCGGTAGATGGTGATAACCAGTCTATTAGTTAACACAGTAAAATATACTGATCTGAAGTGTGTGGCATAATGAGATTTGAAAAATGCATACATGGTTTTAGCCAACACCCCAAATGAGATGCACAATATTGCAAAGGAAGGGTGGTAGAATGTAATACTCCAAATACCATTTTGGCATAAGGCTTATTTGAGCTGAAAGTGTTTAAAAAACAGCATGCTTGAAAAGAGCAGTCTGACCTCTCCTTCCTGAAAGCAGGAGAGAAAGTATCCATATAAAACCTGTTTTCCCTTTATCAGAAGGAAGAAACATTCTATTGCCAGACACCAGGAATCAAGGATAAGGAAATGCAGTATAATTCTTCCTCTAGATTGACCACACATTTTAGTTAGTTTTCTACAATTTCTTCTCTTTGTGCAACTCTCCCTCTCTCCCCACTCTTTCTCTCTCTCTCTCTCTCTCTCTCTCTCTCTCTCTCTCTCTCTGTGTGTGTGTGTGTGTATTCATACATACTTAGATTTTTCAACTTCTCTTAATCTTCATTGTTGCTTGAAAGCTCATATGCCACATGAAACTTAAGTTACACTCACATATTTTTCTCCTTTTACTTCTGTCAGTTTAATTCTCAGGTCCATTTAAAGACCCTAGTGAGCATTGGTACAATTTTGCTTCCTCTACAGTACTACTAAGAAGTTCCCTATTATCTTTCCAGTCCACCACATCACTAAGGTAATCACTGTTCTGATTTTATTTCCATCCTTGTAGATTTGTTCTAGAACAGTGCTATCCCACAGAACTTTCTTCAGTGGAAATATTCTATATCTGCACAGCCCAGTACTGTGTCCACTAGTCACACATGGCTATTCATCCCGTAAATGTGATCAGTGCAAATGGAGAAATGTAATTTTTATTCTACATAATTTTAATTAATTTAAATTTGGACAGCCATTCGTTGCTACTAGCTATCGTAATTGTGCTGTCTTCTTTATCTCAATGTAATGGTTTTGAGATTAGTCTATATTGTTATGTGCTTGTTAGCGTCTTGCTGATGATAAGGTTTTTAAAGTTTTATTTTTCATTGCGATAAAAAACATATGTAACATAAGTGGACCATGTTAACCATTTTTAAGTGTATATGTTGGTGGTATTAAGAACACTCACATTGTGCCAACATTACAACCATCCATCTTGAGAATGTTTTCACCTTCCCCAACTGAAATTCTGTGTCCATCAATACTAACTCCCCATCCCTTGATCTGTAGCTCCCAGCAACCCATCACTCCATTTTCTTCTGTTATGTAAGTAGGGTTTTTTTTTTCTGAATTTGTTTGTTTGTTTTTACTGTGGAGTAGCATTTGTCTCTTGATTTCACTCTGATTTGGTTATGAAGATAAATGTGCATGAGCCACAATTCATCTACATGTCTTGACTTTTGCATGTTCTACTATACTACTGGAGATTTTTAAGGAAGAGCTATGCTTTCTGTTTCTCTGAACTCCACACTATGGATGTCCTGCCATGGAGTTGGAAGAGACCAACTGTCTGCTCATTGTGAGTTTCTGGTATCTGATGGGGAACCTAGGTAGGGAACCAACATCTGCTGAATGCCCACATGATATCCTAGTCCCAAGAATGTTCTCTCTCCAGTAGGCCTAGGTCCTTTTAACTCCACTTTCTTAGTGTATCACTGGGCCAAAGCTAAGTCTTCCCATTCATGAGGTCATTTATTATTTTCCAAGACTGTTTCTTCCAAAAAGAAGAGTCTTGTCTTGTCTTTCCTTTTCTTTTCTTTTCTTTTCTTTCTTTCTTTCTTTCTTTCTTTCTTTCTTTCTTTTTCTTTCTTTCGACAAGGTTCCCCTAAACAGTTCAGGCTAGCCTTGAACTCACTTCAATTCTCTTGCCCCAGTCTCCCAAATGCTAGGATTAAAGGCATGCACCACTATACCTGCCCCTCACCCAAAAAGCATTGTGACCTGCCCTCTTCTTCCTGAAGCCAGGAAGCAGGAAGCAGGAGAAAACAAATGCTGGGACTAAAATGAGATTTTTATCTCATTTTATCTCATTTTTATCTCATGGGAAAAAGAACATTATCTGTGTTAGACTCAAAAACTAAATGGCTAGGCTCATGGTTAGGGTAGCTAACCAACTACCTAATAAATAGATCCATTACATGAACACTTGAACATAACAGAAAGTTTTTTTTCTCTTGGAACATTCCAAGGCAATTACACTAGGAGGAGTGGTGGGTACTCTGCTTCATGTTGCCATTAAGGAACACAGGCTGCCTTAGAGTGTGCCATTGTCAGCCTATAGAACCAAGGTCACCCTTTTCATGTCAGTTCAAAAGCAGGAAAAAGGGGCACAGGGGAGTGGGCATGGGAAGTTTCCCTGGCTAGGTTTGGAGTGGCAACACATTTCCAATAGAGGGAATTTAGTCACATTGGCCATTTTCAAGTGCAAGGGAGGCTGGGAAGTGTGTCTGGCAAGGAGATGGGAGTAGATTTGGTGGTTAGCAACCTTTCTTTGACAGAGTAGGTGTTTGAGAGCCTTCAGTGCATTAACACTTTTATAGAGAATTTCAGAGTTTTGCAAAGAATCTTCACCTTTAAACTTTGTTTCCCGACACACACATACATGCTTGCACGCAGCAGGTACCCAGTAAGAGCTATCACTATTCTCAGTTAATACCTTGGTTCTGACTCAGCATTTATTAGGAAATTTCAGTAGGCTTCCCATCTAGATTCACCTGCTGGGAGAGAATGCATAAATAGGAATAATTGGTTTACTACATACTTAAGTGTTGTGCTAGACACTGCCATCTGCTCATCTTCCTTACTTCAGAATCAGAGTTTTGTGCAGAGTGGTAAAATGCTCCTAAAACTTGCACCTATTACTACCTTCCCCATGCACACCCTTCCACAGGCTCCTTTGCTGATAGAGGTTGCCATGTCAATAGCTCTGGCTAATAAGATGAAAGCAGAAGTCTTCTGGCTAGGGCTTCTAAGAAATGCATGGTATTCTTGCTTTCAACAAAAGAATGACTATTGTGAAAGCGAAAGGGAAAGAAACTTCTCAAAAGGAGAGTACAACTGGGATAGAGGAAAGGAGAAAACAAAGAAGGAAAAGATTATCTATCTACTATCTATGATAGAAACTATAATACTAATCTCTGTTAGTTCATCAAAAAGAATGATTTGTTTGCTTTCATTGTTCGATCATTTTTTCCATGCCTGTATCTTGTAATCTGAACAACTACTTTGAATAAAAATGATACAGAATTTTAAAAAATAGTAGGAAATTAACACTAGTTAATCTATTGCATATTGTTATCTTAGAAGTAGTTATTAAGGTTACAAGATTCAGGCATAAAAAATGATCAAACAGTCAAACAATGAAAGCACAAACTGTTCTTCCTGATGAACTAACAGAGATCAGCAGTATAGTTATCTATCTTGTGTATACACACACACACACACACACACACACATGCACATAAACACACACATACATACATATAATCTTTTCCCTTCTTCCTTTTCTCCTTTCTCCTATCCCAGTTATTCTTTCCTTTCAAGCACTTTCTTTTCCTTTCATTATCACGATATCTATTGTACATTTTGGATCTTATTACTCTTTTAATTTTTTTTACACCAGGGAGACAATACAATATTTACAAATGTGAGTTTGATTTATTTCATTTATGCGTATGGTCTCAAGTTGCCTCCATTTATCTATGAAAGCCTCCAGATTAACCTTCTTTATAGATCAGTATTTTGTATAAAAATACCACATCTTTTTTATCACAGGACATATGATTCTCAGCCTGTGAACTGGTAGGCTCATGGGAGACACTGACTTATTATCTCCCTGGCACTTCCGCAGCTTGTTTGTGCTGCTTACCAGGAAGGATGACTAGTTGCTTTCTTGGTTGGTCCCCCAAGTTCCAGCATGGCTGATTCTCAGGAGACTCTGACTTGTTTTCTCCCTGACATGCCTGTAGTGTTTCTATTGTGATATGTAGATCTTTGATCCATTTAGACTTTAGTTTAGTGCATGGTGGTAGATATGGGTCTAGTTTTAGTCTTTGACATGTTAAGAGCCAATTTTTCCAGTACCATTTATTAAAGAGGCTATCTTTCTTCCAGTGAACTTGTTTAGCCCCTTTGTCAAAGGTAAGGTGGCTGAGTGTCTTTTAATCTGTTCCATTTATTCTCAGGCCTGTTTTTTTGCCAGTACCATGCTGATTTTATCACAGTCGCTTTGTAGTAGAATTTCAAGTCTGGGATTGTGATGCCTCCTGCCTTGCCTTTGTTGTCCAGGATTACCTTTGCTATTCTAGGTCTCTTCTGTTTCCAAATTAATTTTAGGAATGTTTTTTCTAGGTCTTTGAGGTATGCTAATGGTATTTTGATCAGGATTGCATTAAATCTGTACGACAGTTTTGGGAGTATGGCCATTTTTTCTATGTTGATTCTTTCTATTCAAGAGCAAGAGATATCTTTCCATTTTCTAACATCCTCTTCAATCTCCTTTTTAAAAGTACTACAGTTTTCGATGTATGGATCTTTTACATCTTTTGTTAGGTTGATTCCTAAGTGTTTCATTGTTTTGGATGCTATTGTGAAAGGTGTCATTTCCACAATTTCTGTCTCCATGACTTTGTTGTTTGTGTACAAGAATGCTATTGATTTTTTGAGTGTTGGCTTTGTATCCACTTACACTAAAGAATTTGATTATTAACTCTAGTAGTCTTTTGATGGAGTTTTTGGGGTCTTCTATGTAGAGTATCATGTCATCTGCAAATAGTGATTATTTAACTTCTTTATTTCCTGTACTTATTCCTTTTATCTCTCTTGTCTAATTGCTCTGGCTAATGTTTCCAGAACTATATTGGATAGGTGTGGTAATAATGGACATTCTTGTTTTGTTCCTGATTTTTTTGACAGAAGTTGGGGTCTTTATTAGGTTGAGATGGGGGAGAAGGCCTGTGGTAAGTTCAGTTGGAGGCTATGATCTGATTTATCCAAGTGTTGAACTTGCTAACATGAGTGCATACAGCAGATGCTTGCTCATTGCAATTACTGGTACCCCAAGAGACAATACCAATAAGCACGCATGTGCTCCCTTTCTGGCAGACAAGAGGGTCTCCGGAGTTGCATGTCTGAGTCAGGATTGCTGTGGTTCCAGGTGTCAATCGATAATGACGAAGCCTTTCCATGGGCTCTATAGGTGAGATCAGTGTCCGTAGCAGCTTGGCACCTGTTGCAGTGATCACACATGCATCTACACTGCACCCCAAACCCAGGTCTCCCAGGATCCCTGAAGTGATGGCTTCCACCAGTAGTCCCTGCGAAGCCTCCAGCCTGGGCCATAAAAGGCAGGCAACTGTAGAACCTTTGGGGATGCACGCTGTACAGCTGCAGTCCGTTTAGATCTATGCCACCCTCTTGTTCCTGATTGTAGAGTGAAAGCTTTCAGTTTTTGTCCAGTTAGTATGATGTTGGCTATTTGTTTAGCATACATGGCTTTTATAAGATTGAGGTAGATACCATCTATTTCAATTTTCTCTAAGGCTTTTATCATGAATGAGTGTTGGACATTATCAAAAGCTTTTTTGGCATCTATGGAGATGGTCATGTGATTTTTGCCTTTCGCTCTGTTGATATGGTATATTATATTTATTGATTTGCATATGTTGAACCATCTCTGCATCCCTGGGATGAATCCCACTTATCATGATGATTTGCTACATTATATTCACTAGTATTTTATTGAGAATTGTTGTATTGATGTTCGTTAGGAAGATTGGCCTATTGTTCTCCTTTTTGGTTGGGTCTTTCTCTAGTTTTGGTATAAGAGTAATACTTGCCTTCAGGAATGAGTTAGGGAGAATTGCTTCCCTTTCAATTTCATTAAAGAGTTTGAGGAGTATCAGCATTAAATCTTCTCTATTATAGAATTCAGCCATGAATCCATCAGAGATTTCAGTAACTGATATTTGATTATTTAAAATTCTTGTATCTTCTTGATTCGACTGTGGTAATTCATACGTTTCTAGGAATCTGTCCACTTCCTCTACGTTTTGCAGCCCATGTGAGTAAAGATTTTCAAAGTAGGTGTTCATGATCTTCTGAATTTCCATAGGATCTGTAGTAATCTCACCCTTTTCATTCCTCGTTGCATGAATTTGAGTTTTTTCTTTCCTTTTCTTGATAAGGTTGGCTAGGGGTTTATCAATTTTATTTATTCTTTCAAAGAACCAACTGATTGACTCATTAATTCTTTGTATTGTTTTCTTAGTCTCAAATGTGTTAATTTCTGCTTTGATCTTTATAATTTCATTCTAGGAGCTTTGGGCTTGACTTTGCTCTTCTTTTTCTAGAAGCTTGAGGTACAGCATTAGGTTATTTGTGCTTGTTCTGTTTTCCTGATGTGACAATTCATTGCTATATATTTCCCTGTTTGGACCACTTTCATTTTATCTCACAGGTTCTAGTATGCTGCATTTGCATTTTCTTTGAATTGTAAATATTGTTTAATTTGTTTAATTTCATCTGTAACCTATTGGTTGTTCATGAAGGTGTTATTTAATTTCCATGTTTTTATGTAGGTTTTGCAGTTTCTTTTGCCATTAATTTCCAATTTCAGTGCACTATCGTCAGATAATATACATAGAATAATTTAACCCTTTGCATTTACTTAAGCATGTTCTATAGGCTATTACATTCTATTTTAGAGAATGTTCCATGTGCAGCTGAGAGAAATGTGTACTCTGATGTTGTTGAGTGGAACACTCTGTAAACATCTTGTAAGTCCATTTGTTCACAGGTTTGATTCAGTTCTCTGACTTTTTTGTTGACTTTTTGTCTAGTTGATCCATTTTTGTGACAGTGAGATATTAAGGTCCCCCATTACAATTGTTTTACTGCATATTTGGTTTTTCATGTCTATTAGTATTTGTCTTATATAGTTGGGTGCTCCTATATTTAGAGTGTATGTATTTATGATTATTATCTCTTCTTCTTGATTTTTTTCCCTAACAAGTATAAATTCACATTGTCTGCAAACAGAACAGCTACCCCTGCTTTTTTCTGGGTTTCTGTCACATGGAATATTGTTTTCCATCCTTTGACTTTTAGTCTATGAGTTTCCTTTCAAGTCAGATGTGTTTCTTGTATACAGCATATTGTGTGATCCTGTTTCTGGATCCATTTTGCTTATCTATTTCTTTTAATTGGTGAATTTAATTGGTGAATTTACATTGAGGATTAAAACTAATCTGTACTAATTTTGTCATGTTAGTTTCCTGTTGTTGATTCCCTGCTTTCCCCCCTTGTTTACTTGCCTGGTGGTTTGTTTCTGTTATTGTTCTGTGAATTGTGGTCATTTTTTATCTCTATTTAGTATGTCTTTCAGTACTCTTTGCAGTGTTGGCTTGGTGACCATGAATTTCTTCAGTTGTTTTTTGTCATGGAAGTATCTTATTTCTCCATTAATTTTCAAAGAAAGTTTTGCAGGGTACATCAATCTGGGTTGAAAGTTGTTTTCTTTTGGGGCTTGAAATAGTTTATTCCACACTCATTTTTTTTTGTTTTTTGTTTTTGTTTTTGGTACCAGGGATTGAACTCATGACCTTGTGCTTTCCAGGCAGGTGCTTAAGCCACTGAGCTAAATCCCTGACCCTCCACACTCATTTTGACTTGAGGGTTTGTGTTGAGAAGTCAGCCGTGATTCTAGTTGGCTTTCCTGATAGGTGAGTTGTGTCTTTTCTCTAACAGCTTTTAGTATTCTGTTTTTATGCTGAATTTCTGGGATCTTGATCATTATATGTCTGGGTATAGATTTATTTTGGTTATGGATGTTTGGAGTTCTATAAGCTTCACTTATCTGTATTTCAGAGTCTTTTCCCATGCTTGGGAAATTTTCATGCTTGGGAAATTACTTCTGTGAATAGTTTTTTTATGTCATTTGCATTTTTATGTCATTGTCCTGCACGTTCATTGACACCTATCTATCTTGTATAGTTTATCTTTGCATTGCCTTGGAGCTGTTGAATTATTTCATTTTTCTTTCATGATCACTAGCTGCAATTCTGTCTTCAAGGTCTGAAAATCTATCTTCAGTTTCATTCAAGCAGTTTCCACTAGCTTTAGATGGAATTTTTAATTTCCTAGATATCTCTTTGAATTTATTTCATGCATTCTTTTTCTTTCTTATATTGTTCATTCAGTGTTCCCATCATTTCCCCATGATCCTGTTTTCTTTTATCTGTCTTCTCTAACTATGCTGAGCAACTCCTTTATTAAGGTTGTCATTTCTTTCTTTATTTGAGAGATTATTTCTAATCTGATTTCCTCTATAACCTCATGGATTTGTTTTAAATCTTTTTTTATTTCAAAGAGGATAAAACCAAGGAAAATAAAACAATAAAACCAAAATAAACTAATATAAGTGATACAGGGCTTCAAAACCTTACAAAATCATCAATAGTTACCATAATGTATATTGTTGTCTTCAAAATAGCTGCAGATACTTTTGGACATAGTAAAAATCAAACAGAACAGAATAGAGTAGAAACAATAAGAATAAAACAATGAATGTAATAAAGGACTTCAAAATAAACTAATAATAAATCCAAAATGGCTACCGTAATATGTCTTGCTATCTTTTAAATAGCTGCTCATGCCATCAGATTGAACACAATCAAACAAAACAAAAGAGAATAAAACCCAACCTAAGAAAACAATGAAAATGATATGGTTTCCAGGTGAAGATCATCTCTTTGAGAGCCCTGGTTTTCTGCCACCAAAGTCCACAAATGGCACTGACTCACAGAGAGAGGCTTGGGTGTGGCTGTCCCCACTCTGGCAGTGGCCCACACATGGTGCTCATTTCCAGGCAGGGATCACCTCCTTGTGAGGCCTGGTTCTCTCCCCGCACAGTCCAAGAATGGTGCTTACTAGAGAGAGGCTTGAGTGTGGCTGTACCCACTCTGGCAGCAACCTGTGCATGGCACTGGTTTCCTGGTGGGGATTCAACTTCATGGATTTGTTTATTTCACTTGCTATCTTTTCAGAAATTTCAGGCATATAACTTCCAGTGCCCTCTATTTTGATGTCTCCTGTACTTATTCCTGGTGGACTGGGCATTTGAGATTGCATTTTGCTTTTTTGTTTTGTCGTTTTCATCACTTGGGTTAATATTTTGGTCTTTTCAATCCCACTGGTCTCAACTGTCCAGCATGTGTGTCTTAGGGTCCTATTGTATGGATGGTGGTGTTCACTTAGTTGCTGGGTCCTACAATGTAGGGGAAGGGCCAGTCACCTAAATTCCTCTTGCCAGTCCTGTTGGGTGAGTTCTATATTCTTCCTAGACTGACTAGCCTAGGAGTATTGATGTAAGCCAACCCTTAGCTTCTATTGTTGCTTCAGGCTGTTCTTGGCTGCCAGATTCCCCTATCTAAAATGTATGCCCAAGCTGAGACCCTACTAGGATCATGGGGTCTCCTAGGCCCTTGGGGGTTCCTCCAGATGGGGGATGCCTCATTAATGCTCTCTCCAACCCACCTGGGTTCTGGGGAGATAGTACTAGGAAAGATGGCACTATCCAGCTGTATGGCAACAGGCTAGGGTAGGGTTAAAGTATGGCCAACTTCCAGGCAACCTAACAGGAAGTGAAGAAGATGGGAAGAAGGAAGGGAGGCCCAGGAGTGGGAAGTTGAGAGCACTGAGCCCTAGCTGCAGCTTTATCTCACTTATTGGGTAATAATTTGCATTCTCCTCAGGATTTCTGGCCCCTGATTTCTCACCTACAGTAAAGGAAAATAGATTTCAAACTCACAATGTGGGGGCAGATGAAATGATTTTGCTCATGTGGAAGCATGAAGGAAAGATGGGTACTTCATGCAGGTGCAACGTGATGACACTCCTCTCACTTGCCTCTACTGTTTCTCTTGCTGGTCCACTTTCCACTGTAATCAGAATGGTTTTTCTGATGCTTACATAGCTTCTGAGTCAGACACCTTAGCCAACAAACATCACCCTTCCTATCCCTTAAAATATAAGACTGGGTTCTACAGGCCCATCCCTTACTTTTCTACTGTGAATTTATACTTTAGTGCAATAGTAGCCAATTGTGTATCTCGGTATCTTTCCCTAAGTGATACAGAGAGTGACCTATGAGTTTATATTCTTAGTATGATGAACAGCAAGGAGTATGCAGAAGTGTAAAAGTGTCAAAATGGAGTTTGGAGGCACCTTTATGCTCCATCTAACTGGTTTTATATATGTTTACTTGAGCATCATGGAGGGTCCAAAAGATTCATACCATTCCAGGGTTTGTTTAAAAAGAAAGTTTGCATTTGATTTTTCTGGTAGAAGTAGTCTAGTTCAGAATAATAGCACATGAAAAACCAGATTTACAAGTTTGGGAGATCAAAAGTGAATCACTAGATTACTCATGCATGGATGATGAAGATAATCCATTGTGGTGAAATATATGGTGATCCATTGTATGCTTTCATAACAGAAGAGTGGTGTGGGTGTAAGATGATGACAACGATGATGATGATGATGATGATGATGATGACTTTGACACTGGCCATGTGACCTAAAATTCCTGTGACAGTGAAATGGAGCAAAAAGCAACTGATGCAGACATAGGGAATGCCCGACCTCCTTGATTCAGATGACAAAGAAAAACAGCAATGTGAGTACATATCTGACTAGTCAAAATGTTGTAAAATGGACATGCAACCAAATAGAACAGTCCAGTGTTAGAACTAGGTATGAAAATATAGTGAAGGTCTTGATAGGAGTGAAATGGACAGAATGCCAGCATTGCCACTCAGTGTTGGAAATTATAACAGATAAAATGCTACAGGATGATGTGAAATACACAAAGGCTGAAATGCAAGTAAAAAATTCTGTAAGCATCAATATTTATATTCAAAAATGTATTTATTATGAGCCTCACTCAACTGAAAGCATTCATAGGTCAGCTGTACTTAGCACAGATTTCTTGTGGTGGTTCAGGAATGTAAAAGACTTACAGAAAAGCCATAGGTCAAAAGGGGCCAGGGATTTAGCTTAGCGGCATAAGAGCCTGTCTGGCAAGTGCAAGGTCGTGAGTTTGATACTTGGTACCAAAAAAAAAAATCTATCTATCTATCTATCTATCTATATCTCTATATATGTCTCTCTCTCTCTCTCTCTCTCTCTCTCTCTCTATATATATATATATATATATATATGGCATAAAAATGTACACCCTTGTAATGTGAAGGCTTAGTATTCTTTCAGTTTAGACATTTATCCTGGAACTCAGCCATCTGGTCCTTATTTGTATGGTAAAAAAAAAAACAAAAAACGAACGATACTTTGAACAGACTTGTTGCTCCCATCTCCCAAACTAATCAGAATGTGACATTTGACAATTGGTTTACCAGTTTCCAGTTGATGTTAAATTTTCTAACGGAGCACAAGTTGACCAACATGGGAAACCAGAAATTCCAAATGAAATGTTGCAATTACAAAACAGAATTGTATAGTACAATCTTTAAATTTCAGAAAGCAGTAACACTGGACTCTTATATGGCAAAGAAAAGCAAACTGGTACTGCTGATGTCAACATTTCACCACGATGGAAATATTGATAGAGAAACCTCAACAAAACAGAAGCAACAAAACCAAACAAGGAGAGATGTTGTTAATGAGTTATGCAGCAACTATGATGTCATTTGAAACACAAAGCATTGCTCCTGGTTGTGTTTTACTTGATCCTAAACATGTGTGGCATAAATAGTTTGATAGTCTACAAAGAAAATAACAAGTGCAAATTATCATGGAGAAATTTTCTTAGAGGATTGGGACTGGAACTCGTAAAAGATCATTCACAGCAGAAGAAAAACAAAATACTGCCTGAGAACAACACAAAAAATTGTGGAGCATACTGGCTGACAGGTGAACCGGCACGCACAGCATCACAAAGACCTACTATGACAACAGGAAAATAAAAAAGATGTCAACTGTGCCCTATAAGAAAGTTCAGGAAAACAAAACATATATACTATCAGTGTAAGTGATACTTGTGTATAGAACACACAGTTGTCATATGTGAAGATTGCCTTGGGTGTGACAGTTAAAGCAAAGCTTCCTTTTTTTTTTGTAGAATCCTCTTGGTATTTTCATTGTAGTTCATATAGGAATTTATTTCTGATATTATCTTTTAGGTTTGAAAGCAAGTACACAGCTGATGTGAAAATATTGATGTCTATAATGCAAAATACATATTAAGAATTTAATAATTTAGTTATTGATTATATGTTTTTGTTAATTACATACTGTATAATATAATAACTTCCTGAAAAAACAGCAAGACCACTGAGATGTTAAATATGTTCTACAAAAAGGCCAGGAAAGCAAAAGACACGTGCTGTCAGTTTAAGTGATGTATGTGGAATGTGCTGTTGTCATGTGTGCAGACTGCCTTAGGTGTGATAACAAGTAAAGATTTTTTTGTAGTGTGTTATTGGTATTTTCATTGCAGTTCTTATAGGACTTTATTTCTAATGTTTGTTTTTAGACTTTGTACACTAAAAACCAATCAATGTTGAAAAATTTGATGCTTTATAAACACTCAATAAATATTAAAAATTCAATACTTTATTTTTGTGATTTTTTTTTCTGTTAGGTACTCATTGTTTAATGTAATGAAACTCATAAAATTAAAATTAATAATTCATCAATAGAAATAGTCTGAAAAATAAATGTGTGTCTAATATACCCATGTTTATGTGCCTTGATGACAAAATTATTCTTATGCTCTAAGGCTAGAAAGGCCTATCTTGCAAGATAGAAGCTAAAATGCCAGCTATTTACTCTCCCAGTTTCTTTACAGTAAGGATGGGCTATGTGACTTGGCTTAGCCCATGGATCTAAAGGAAGAGCTGCGTAGGGTTTAAAGATTTCTACCTCTTAAAAAGACACAAATGAGAGGAAGATATCCCAAGAAAAATAATCTACAAATATCCCTTATGAATAACAACTCAACAACTCTCAACAAAATAGCAAACTGAGCTGGGTGTGGTGGCACAACCTGTTATCCCAGCATTTGAGAGCTGAGGCAGAAGTGCTGTGAGGAGTGCTATGAGTTTGAGGCCAGCCTGAACTGTATAGCAAGACTCCATTTTAAAAAACAAAAAAATAGCAAACTGAATCCAGGAACATGTGAATTAGGCTCTACCCTAGAACAAATAGGACTTGTCCAAGGAGTACAACTATGAGTAGTATCAAAACATTAAACATTGTAATACCTAACATTAATATATTAGTGAAAAACCCCACATGATCATCTCATTAGACACCATATGGGCATTCAACAAAATCCAAGATAATTTCATGACAAAAAAATCAGAAAAGTAAGAATGAAAAAGAATTTCCTCAACGTATGAAAGGGTGTCTATTAAAAACCTACAGCTAATATCTTACTCATTAAATACTGGATCTTTATCTTCAGGGTCAGGAACTAGACAAGGATGGCCATTATTACAGCTTCTATTCAGTATTCTTCTGAGGTTCTGGCCAAAGGTGCTAAAACAAAATAAAAGTATCCAGATTGGAAAGAAAGAGGTAAGTCTAACTTTATTTACAAATGACTTGATTTTGCATATATAAAATCATAAGGAATTCTCAAAGAAGCTATTAGAACAAATAAGCTCAACAAAATTATAAGGTACAAAATCAACATAAAAATTATATTTTAATAGTAGTAACAAAATCTAAACATGTGATTTTAAAATATTTTATAATCGTACCAAAAATAATAAAATAATTAAATATAAATTTTATAAAGAGGCACAAAATTTATACATTGAAAACTATGAAACTTTTTCATGAAATATTGTTGAAAGAAATGAGAGGATAAAATAAATTGAGATATTGCATGTTCCTGGATGAGAAGACTTAATTATTAAAATGATTAATACTTTATGAAATCACCTAGGAATTTAAAATAATGTTTATTAAAATAGCATAGGTTTTTAAAAGTAAAAGAAAAACTGACTTTTTTTTTTGGTACCAGGGATCAAACTCACAACCTCACGCTTGCCAGGCAGGCCCTTACACTGCTGAGCTAAATCCTTGGCCCAAAACAACATAACTTTTTTTTTTTTTGAACTGGGGATTGACCTTGCACTTCTCAGGCAGGTGCTTATGCCACTGTGCTAAATCCCCAGCCCCAAAAAACTGATTTTAAAATTCATATTGGAATTTAAATAACCCAGAATAGTCTCTAATTTAATTTAATTTTATTTTATTAATCTATTTTTTGAAACAAGGTCTCACTCATAGTCCTGGCTGGCCTTGAACTCACTGGCCTTGAACTGGCCTTGAACTCTTGGCAGTCCTCCTGCCTCAGCTTCCTGAGTGCTGGAATTACAGGCATGTACCAACCCAGAATAATCTTTTTCGTGTGTGTGTGTGTGTATCAGGAATAGAACTAAGGACCTCGCAATTGCCAAGCAAGTGCTGCTCCACTGAGCTAAATCCCTGACCCAACCCAGAATAATCTTAAAGAAAGAAACATCATAAAGTTGGAGGACTCATACTTTTTAAAATTTTAAAACCTACTACAAAATTACAGTATAAATTAGTGTAACAGAAATGAAACTATAGAAAAAAAAAAACCTTTTCAAAAAATGGTCAGTTGAAGAAGAGTGTCATGACAGCCCAGTGGGGAAATGAATATAGTTTAAATGCTAGGATGGTTGGGTACCTATTTGTAAAGAATGAAGTTCACTACAAAAAATTAACTGAAAATGCATCATAGAGTCCAAATGTAAGAGCTAATGCCATATAACTTTTGTTTTGTTTTGAGACAGAGTTTTGCTCTACAATTCAGACTGACCTTGAACTCGCTATGCAGCTAAGGCTGGCTCAAATTCATAATGATCTTCCTGCCTCAGCCTCCCAAGTGCTGAGATTACAGGCATGCACACCTAGCTGCCCTATATTTTTTAAAGGAAAATATAGGAACAAATCTTCATAATCTTAGGCTAACAGTTTCTTAGGAGAGACACCAAAAGTACAAGTGAAAACTTTAGATTTCATCAAAATTAAAAACTTTGAGCATCCATCACTTAAGAAAGTGAAAAGACAGCTCACAGAATGGGGAGAAAAATATTTGTAAATTGTGTATCTTAAAATGGTCTAGTATTCAGAATATATAAAGAACTTTTTTTTGGTACCAGGAATTGAACTTAGGGTTTGCACTTGCCAGGTAGGCACTGTGCCACTGACCTACATCCCCAGCCCATGAAGAACTTTTAAGACTTGTCAGTCACTAGTATTATCGCTGGTCAATAGGAAACAAAATGCACAGCAAGATCAAATATGACTTCATATTAGATAGTTATAGTAACAAAGACATACAGTAACAAGACATCACAAGGATGTAGAGAGATTGAAACCCTCACTCATTCCTGGTAGACAAGTGAACCATTATAGCCTCTTTGGAAAACAGATTGGCAATTCCTCAAAAAGTTAAACATAAAAGTTACCATATGTGAATGTACTTAATGCCAAAAGGCTTGACACTTAAGAATTATAAGGATGGTAACTATTCAGTTATGTACATTTAACCATAATACAAAAAGTTACAACATGATCTAGTAATTCAAGTCCTAAATATATACACAAGAGCAGTGAAAACAAAGCCTTGCATAGGAATATTCAAAGTAGTATTATTTACCATAGTATCCCCAAAATAGAAATAACCCAATATTTCTTCATATGAAATATCCAGAATTATCAAATTCATAGAGACTAAAACTAAATTAGTGGTTTACAAGCGCTGGGGAGAGGGGAGAAACAAGGAGTGACTGTTAATGGATGTAGAATTTCCTTCATGGTTGATGAAAATGTTCTAAAATTAGATAATGTGATGAGTACATAGCTCTGTAAATATATCCAAAATCACTGAATTTTATACATTTGTCTATTTGTTTGGTTACTGCTTCAGTCTCCCAGAGTGCTGCAATTACAAGTGTGTTCTACCCTTGCTTGTTTAAAAGGGTGAACTTTAGGTATGTGAATTACTTTTTTTTTTTTTTTGGTACTAAGAATTGAACTTGAGGCAGCCACTGTACCAATGAGCTGGATAATTGGCCTGTGATATATGTATATTATCTTTTGACAGGGTCTTGCATGCAGTTCAGGCTGGACTTGTATCCTTTAGTACTTTGCATTTCATTTGCCTCAACTACCTAGCTTCTTTTCCACTATACCTTGATGTCCCAGAAAGTAGGGCTTGGTTTGACTAATTTCCATGATCGTAGTATCCTCCACAAGTCTGGCAAAAATGAAGACTCAGTGAGTATTTGTAGAAGAAAAGAATGAATAATAGGAATGGAAGAAGGAAGAAGGAAAGAAAACTGGAAGGAAGGAAGGAAGGAAGGAAGGAAGGAAAGAAAGAAAGAAAGAAAGAAAGAAAGAAAGAAAGAAAGAAAGAAAGAAAGAAAGAAAGAAAGAAAGAAAGATAAAGAAAGGAGGAAAAATTGGCAAAAAGAAAGGAATACATGAGGAAGGGGATAAAGAAGATAAGAGAGAAGGAAAGAAGGCAAAAAAGAAGGCAGGCCATGGGAAAGGGTATAGGAAGGCTGGAAGGAACAAAACTGAAAGGCAACCTCCTTCCAAAATCTGGCAAGATTCCACATTCCTTTTCCCCGGTAGAGAGGCTTTCCTGTGTTCTGCATTCCTGAAACAGAGAAGAGACTTCACGTACCATGCAGCAGGAAGGCCACAGATGTACTGCAGTCCAGCAAGACCACTGTCAGGGAAAAGACCAGGAAATTTCTTTCTCCTAGGACAAGAATGACAAGGCCTGGAATTATAATCTGGACAGGCAGGAATGGAAGACAAAATGAACTGGGAACACCAAGGAGATGGTCAGGGTGACACCAGTCTGCTGTGAACTAAGAAGCCCCAATTCTTGCCCTGGTTCTGACACCAGATACAAACCTCATGGCATCCCAAGCCTTACTTTGCCCCAACTGTGAAATGGCACTAAGTGTATCTAGCTCCAAAGATAGTGCAATTGTGCCGTTGTCAAGTAGGCCAAGGATTAGTATAGAAGAAACACTGACACATGTCAAAATTGTAACAGAAGACACAATAAGGACAAGACAAAGAGCATAAAATATTTTCCAACATGAAAAACAATTCCAAATTTTATGATTATTTTTATACTTATGAGAAAACCAATTTTAGAATAGTTAGTTATTGATGGTAGTATTTTAGGACTCAGATGCTTACTTCCTGGGCTGACTGTAGGTAGACTGACAAAAGAAACCCACTCTGAGATGTTGTTTCCCACAGATTGGTACAAATCCAAAGGATTGACAATGCCATTCCTCTACCCCAAACCCCACTGGCCAGGCTGAGGAAAAAAGTGCACAAATCAGTGCAGACATAGGGAGTCAAGAAGCTTAAAGGAGTTGACACCTGATAAGTACTTAGGATGGAAAATGCTTGGTCCACAGTAAGGAATATATATATATATATATATTCACCTGTGCCTCTCCAGAAGCTCCATGGAAGTAAGAACTGTTTCCACTATAACCCTTGTTTCATCTCCAGAGCCTAGAACAGTATCAGCCATGCAGGCCCCATCAGGAAATATATTTTGGTTGAGTCATATGCATACATAGGGGAAAAGTGAATTATAGCCTATAAAGAAAAATAAGGCAGGGTGAAGGAAAGCAAAAGATGAAGGGTGTTACTTAGTTGGGTACTAGGGAAGGTCTCTCCAAAGAGAAAGCATTCAGCAGTGAACTGAATGAAGTCAAGGGAAGCTGCTTCAAAATGAGCACTTGGAAAACTATTCTTGGCAGAGAATAGCAGATGCCAGGGCCCTGAGGTGGAAGGTTATTGTACTAGTCTAAGTGTAACCTGAAGGTCAGGATCCCTGGAGAGTAGGATGAGAATAGGTCTGGCTGAGGTTTTCCAGTGAGACCTTTGGCTTTAAATCTAATGTGATGGGAGCATGGAGCAAGACAGAGCTGTTATGGTTTGTATTTGGATGGCCCCCCAAAGTCTCATGCAGTCATGGAGGCTGGCTTCTAGAGTCTGTGAATGACTCACAAATGCTGGTCCAATGCTGGGATTATGGGTGTGAGTGCCACACCCAAGTGGGTGTGGCCTACATACAATATAAGTGGCAGAGTCTTCTCTGTGCTCTCTTCCCTTTTTGCCCACTTTGCTCTGGTTGCTTCTGGTATCTGCTGCAGCTACCATGAACACAAATGGTTGCCCTTCAGCCACACTGGCCTGCCTTGGAGCTGGCTGAGTATGGACTGAAACCTCCAAAAACTGTAAGCTAAATAAATGTCTCCTTCTTTCATTTTGGGCATCAGATATTTTGTTTCAGAAATGAGACAAAAGTAACCAAGACAAAGGTTTGATTTTTTAAAAAAAGCTTTGTCTCAGAAATGAGACAAAAGTCTGGCCCTGAAGGAAGGCCAGCAGATTGCTGTAGCTGCTGGTTTCAAACAGGAGCCTAAAGAGAATTCTTTCTGTGGTCTGTTGGCCATTTCAGAACTTTGGAAATGGAATGGTCAATTCATCAGAAAGAAATAGCAAGTGAGTATGGTGGACTTTGGGGGGCCTACAGGGGAGAGACCCTGGCACCTCAGGACCTGCACTATGTGGTTGACTCAGGGTGCTGGGAGAACAAGGAGCTCCTTCCCTCTCTGGGGGACTGCTGTGACTGTGGCAGACTTTCAGCGGCCCGAAGGAGAGAGACCCTGGCACGTCGGGACCTGCACTGTGAGGTTGACTTGGGGTGCTGGGAGAACAAGGAGCTCCTCATCTCTCTGGGGGGTGGCTGTGAGTGTGGCAGACTTTTGGTGGCCCGAGGGAGAGAGACCCTGGGTCAGGACCTGCACCAAGCAGTTGACTCGGGGTGCCAGGAGAACAAGGAACTCCCCCCATCTCTGGAGGACTGCTGTGAGCCTGCTGGCACGCGGGCTGAGAATCAGACATCTCATGTCATCCTGTCCCCTGTCCCGTGTCCCCCCTCCCTTAGCAAGTGGGAACCAGTTAACTACACATCTTGTGAAAAGATTGGCTATGTTATTTAGTATGAGCTCCCCATATGCAAAGATATGGATAACCATTTGGAAGAAAACCAGAGACAATATGACAGATAGTAAAGATCTCTGGTTGTCTAGCTTTGAAATTTATGCTTTCTTATGTCCTGTTCTGTTCTGCTTTGTTGTGTTTAATTTTACTCCCTTTAAAATAAAATTTAAAAAATATATATAAAAAGAAAAAAAAAGAGGGGAAAAGAAAGTGCTCTAAAGGATATAACTGCATGTATGTTTAAGTGCAGAAGATAGATGACCATATTACTGTTTTTGTTAGATTGTTGAGCAGAACTGTTAACAGTCTCACTGTTTGAATGTCTACTTTGTATGCT
>PVJX010012143.1:0-51216 GCA_004027295.1 Dolichotis patagonum
TTGCCAAAGATTCTGTCTTTTCTAGAGCAAAGATTCTGTCTTTTCATAGAGCAAAACCATGAGTTGAGGCGGGTCTAAAGTGGGAGAAAACTGGAAACTCGCGAGGCAGATGGATAATGAAGTGGGACCAAGCTATGGTCCACCAGTAAGTTTAATTGTTCAGGTAAATGACTACATCAGGGACAAATAGGGAAGTGAGTCATGTAGCAAGTGAGCATTCTTTATGGATCAGTGACTCTTCCTATAGGGAGTTGGGATGGTGACTCCTGGCTTCTCAAAGTGATCTATACCTAATCCCTAACAGCACGAGGTGTGTGTCTTCTCCAAGGTCACAAGACATTTGGTCCTCTGTGCTGGTTTCTTTGAGGGCGTATCCCTATGGGACTGCCTATAATATTTCTAACTAGCTCAGCTACCTGTAACATTTGGACTCTAGTCTTTACAATTTTAATTCTCCATTGCATAACTTGTAAGTAATACTTCTTCCCCTCCTCTCCTTCCTTCACTTTTTCTTTGAGACAAATTCTCATTTGATAGTTGAGGCTGGCTTTAAGCTCCCGATCCTCCTGCTTCAGCCTCCAAAGGCTGAAACTGGAAGTATAGGTTTGTGTCATGGGGTACAGGCAGTAATTCTTAATATACATAATTTTATTCCTTAGAATATATTTAAAAAACTCTAGCTGATGAATAAGGAGTGAAAATCTTGTGAAAATTGCTTTAAAGAAACAGTGTTTCTATTTGTATTATTGAGGGCTGTATACCAGCTTGCTCTTTACCACCAGGACATTGCCGAAACTATATATTTGTCATTACCAATAATTTCTCACTTGGTAGGTGTAGGAAGTATGTTTGAATTTTAATTTTATCATTGATTTTGAACATTTGTAAAATATTTTTGAATTTAGTTTTTGAATAAAATACAATCAGATTGTTCAAAACCTGGAAAGTGTTAGAACTCATATATTTACTAGTCTCTGTTCTTTGACATCTAACTTGCAAAGTTAACCACTGGGTTTTTTAGTTATTTCATCTACTTTCAGAGTATCTTTATGCATGTACAGTAAATGCGAATATTTCATTAGAATTTTATTCTTTTCCCTTTGATATTCCAAAGCTAGTATATTTATTCACTGTTCTGTAGCTAGTTTTTTAATTTAACAATGTAGCTTGGAGGTGTTTCTGTAATGGTGATATACGGGAATGAAACTCCCCACCTGCTATATGTCCGGTGCTAGTTTGTGTTCTCTAAAATCAAAGAATGAATTTTAGGAACAGCAGAGGTTAAGAGCAAAATATATTCGAGAGAACGAAAGTTTCTGTCTGGGAGAAAGACAGAAGGGGTCCTGAGTGGGTTGCCAAAGTCTCTGTCTTTTCTGGGGACTTTTGTAGAGTAAAACCATGAGATGAGATGGGTCCAAGATGGGGAAAACTGGAAATTCACAAGGTGGATATAAGGTGGGACAGAACTATGGTTAACCAATAAGATTAGTTGCTCAGGTAAACCTAATTAAATTGTGGACAAATGGGGAAGTGAGTCAGGTAGAAAGCGGGCATTCTTGAGGAGCAGTGACTCTTCCCATAGGGGATTGGAATGGTGACTCCTGGCTTTCTCAGGGTGATAGAGAACTATTTAGAATATTGGTCCTTAGGATGTGGATGCATTTGCTTGGTCTTTCATCTTGAGGCCTAGCACACAGCAGGAGGTTGGAAGACATTTGGGCTTCTGCTCTGGCTCCTTTGAGGGTCCAGCCCTGTCTGACTGCTGGTGGATGTTTGTTTCCTAGCTCTTGCCATTACGCGTGATTTTCACATGAGTCCTTTCAGTGTGTAATAGAGAACTGGCTGAATCAAAGGCTGTATTTGCATACTGATTTGATAAGTATTATCATATCTTCTTTAGTTGTTGTGCTAGTTTCTACTCAAGAATTGCACCAGTGTCTGTTTTCCAAGAGCTTAAACATGGAAAGTGTAATCAAACTTCGGAATTGTATCCATCTGATAGGAGAAAAACTTTACTGATATTCTTCTATCTTCGTTTTCTGTCACCTTAGGTAAAGAGAGCATCTTTTCATGTTTGACAGCTGTTGTACTTGTGTGAACTCTGTTCACATTTTTTGATCATTCTCTTATTGAGTTGTGCTCACCAATTCTTTTCTTTTTAATTTTATTTTAAAGGGAGTAAAATTAAACACAACAAAACAGAACAGAATGGGACATAAGAAAGCATAAATTTCAAAGCTAGACAACCAGAGATCTTCACTATCTGTCATATTGTCTCTTGTTTTCTTCCAAATGGTTGTCCATATCTTTGCATATGGGGAGCTCATACTAAATAACAGCCAATGTTTTCACAAGATGTGTAGTTAACTGGCTCCCACTTACTAAGGGTGGTGGCATGGGACAGGGGACAGGACGACATGAGATGTTCCATTCTCAGCCCGCGCAGGCTCACAGCCGCCCCCCAGAGAGGGGAGGAGTTCCTTATTCTCCCAGTACCCCAAGTCAACTGCACGGTTCAGGTCCCGATGCGCCAGGGTCTCTCTCCTTTGGGCCGCCAAAAGTCTGCCACACTCACAGCTGCCCCCCAGAGAGGGGAGGAGCTCCTTGCTCTCCCCACACCCCGAGTCAACCACATGGTGCAGGTCCCCAGGCGCCAGGGTCTCTCCCTTGCAGGCCCTCGAAAGTCCGCCATACTCACCTGCTATTTCTTTCTGATGAATTGACCATTACATTTCCAAATTTTTGAAATGGCCAACAGACCACAGAAAGAATTCTCTTTAGGCTCCTGTTTGAAACCAGCAGCTATAGCAATCTGCTGGCCTTGCTTCAGGGCCAGTGCTCGCCAATTCTAACACCTTCTTTTATGCTTTTATTAATGTTTTAAAGTTTTCTTCTTAATGGTCCTTTTTACATTTAATTGTAGATATTTTATCTTTTTCAACACTATTATGTATGGAATCTATTAGTTTATTCTGGTTTTTATTATTTACTTATGAAAAAATGTATTTCCTAACCTGCAATGAAAATTATCACTGAAAATTATAATAACTGCATTTTTACATTTGCAGAAGTTCTATGTAGTCATTGAAATTTAGAGCTTGTTCATAATGTCCAGTCACTCATTATAGTTTCTATTGTGTTAGGTGCCTTAAAAATGCTAAAAGATGTATTTATCTTACCGTATAGGGACCACCTTTGCCTGTTTATGGAACCATTATGTCCCTCAAGGCACTTCCTTTCCTCAGATGATGTAAAATTTTTATCACATTCCCTTTTGTTCCCCTTTGGAGGGACTAATTTTCTCCCCATAGGAGTCTCTGGCTAAGAAAATATCATACAGTAGTTTTATGTATACTTCTTCTGAAGCATTCACATTTTATAGGACTGTGAAAATCTTAATTTCTTTTCTTTAGGACCTTTTATCATATAATTACATGGATTGAAATCCTGCAAACCTGAGGTTTGAGGTCTCAGGAGTTTTTCTTCCCCACCCCTGGAGTCTTGGAGAGATGACAGACTGTCTTGCTGTTTCCCTGGGTTTTCCTAATTCTTTTTTTTATGGCAGTGACTGCTCCTCGGCACTCCATGCATAATGCAGAAGGCTCGGTTTCAGCTCCGGTGCTCACTGCGAGCAGAGGCCAATTCTTTGCTTCTGCCAAATGCTACCACTCTGCTTTCCTGTGCCGTGGGCATCGGCTTTCTCTTAGGAATCTTAAAATTGATAAGGTAAGACTCTCTTGACCGCAATTAAAATGAATACTACTGTAAAATCCAGAAATACCAGGAAAAAACAATGAACATGGAGAAATGCCTTCTACTCTTATCAGGAAACGTGAAGAGACAGGCTGCCCTGATTTTTTTCCCCAAATGAGTGCCCTAGGGTTTTTGTAAATTGGTGCCCTTGCTTTAAGTAGAAGTTGATAAGGTCTGCATTTACTTCTCCCACCTTTGCCCCTTTTTGTGTCGAAGTTAATTATCCATTCTATATAATTATTAGCAGGGCACAGCCCGACTCAGGGCCTGCAAGAGATTCAAAATTATATTGCTTTTAGCAATTTGCACAGTGTGGGCTCGGAGCCAATTTGGGAAACACTGAAAGCCATTATCATCTGTCTGTAAAATGCCTCTCCCTGAGTTTGCTGCCCTCAGAACAGGAGGTTACAAGCAAACCGCACAGTTCCTGGGTGTTTTCTTCTGGGAAGTTAGGCAGTCTTTTCCTTTGTTCCAGACAGTCACTATCCTAGTCCAGTTTCCGTTCCCTTTGGAGGATGTCTTTGCTGTAATCCATCTTTCCAGCACAGGATTGCACTTTATTCCAAGCCCACGAGTGCCACATGCTGACTAGCGGGGACAGTTGGTCATGGAAAGATGTTAAGATGATTTTTCCCTTTCAGTCCTGAGATTAAGGGTCTGGATTTTATCTAATGATTGGCTTTCTTGAATGTCCTTTCTCTTCTCTCTCTGTGATGTGTAGAGATTTCCTACCTTTTCCTCCAGGAGGTTTGTACTCAGAATTAGCTGAACCTGTGGAGATAACTTTCCCCACTTTTAGTCTATATTAAAGTGTTTGTATCTTTTACATGAACTACTATTTAGCTATGAAAAAGATTTTTAAATTATTAAACCTCTTGTCAGTGATACAAGATAATTTTATTAGATCATCTTTACACTTGAAAAACAATTGCACTGTGCTGCTGTCTCAGAAAATAAACAGTGTCTCGGGAGACTTGAAGCTCACGAGTGACTGGAATAAGGAGAGGAGACTGGGTTTTGTTCCAGTTCCAGATCTCATCGTTCATCATTTCACTCAGCGGCATGTTTGGCTGCAGACCTCGAGAACACCTGGTGCACTGTGTTCCCCTGAGGGAAGACCGCATACGTCACTCCTACCTGCTTCCGGGATGCTTTGCCTAGAACTGGGAGCGAATCTGTGGCCTGAGCCCACTCAGGTTAGCCACTGGACTCAGAAGACTGCCTTTGGTGATTCTGAATTAACACTCATTTCCCACAAGACAAGAAACATCTCACCTACCGAGGAGCTGTTTAAAAAAAAAGAGTCCCACTTTAAAGAAGAGGTTCTCTTTGTGCTGCGCAGTCTACAAAGCAGTTTTGTGGGGCTCTGCATCCCCACAAGGGAGGTCTTGGGGGAGAATGTGATGAGGATGGGAAAGACCCCTTTCTGGCTGTCTGCTCTTATGTATGGATTGAATTCCAGGATATGCTGAGAACATGCTTCTTTTCTGCTCAGAATGCAGCTTTTTGAAGAAGCTCCTTTGCAATTGGTAGGAATGAGGACATAGGGTTTGAACCAAGAACATCTATTTTGCACTAGAGGTTTCCTCAGAGTCTGCTAATTGTAAGGATGTGCTTGGACTTAAAGCAGGATTCTGTCTTGCCAGGGAGTAGGAAATGGTCTATTCAGTTGATGCAAACGTTGCAAAGTGCAGGTTTGCTGACATAGTCGGTCTGCAGGTTATTTTTCTGTGCGTGTGCATATTGTGTGATGCAGTAGGTTATCTGTGTGCACGTGCATGTGTGCATGTGTGTGTGCCTGTGCATATTGTGTGACACAGATGATCATCTATGGAAGATAAATTAGCAGAAAGATGCTTTAAATATTCACTTGCCCTGTTCCCTCTCTCTTGGGGAGACCTGTGGGTCAACTTGCTCTGCAAGCAACTTCAATCATGAAAGAAAACATTTCCCTTTGGCCATAGATGGGACTACAATGAAAATATGATTTTATAGACAACCTTTTCTAAGAAAATTCTGCTTCACAAAATGAATGTAGCTGGGGCAACTTGACAATGCAAGTCATTTCATTTTTCTGTTAATGCCCCAATAAAAGGCATTCTAACAGCTATGGTGTCTTCCTAGGTCAGGTCTTCTGCTTCGTTCAAATTGAATCCACTTTTAATGTATTTTGTAATACAAATATAGTGAATAAAATTATTTCTAGGGTGAAGTATTTAGAAATTGACAAGTGTGCTAATTATTTTGCTAGGGGAAGATCATTGCTTCAGGAAAGAAGTTCTGGTTTTCAAGAATTAGACACAGTATTAATATACCTGTGATCTCTTGTGGAACACTACTTGGGAAGCCACCTCATCACCAATCTCGCTTCACTCTGCAGCATTTCCAGTGACTAAAAACACTTCACAGTTTAGCTGCAGCTGTTTTGGAAACTTTCTGGCCCTGAAAGTGACATCTCCCATTTAACCCTGATTTACTAGTTTGTCAATGATACAGAATGCTTAAGTAAAAAGACATAATGCATCCTTTAGAAACAACAATGAATAGAAAAATGAAATGGAATTTAGTTCACAGATACATCTCAGTCACTTCACATAGTGTGAGCTTACGTTCTATGCATGTCTTTGTCAGCTTGTGTCATGGCTTGCATCTAGCTGTCCCCTCAAATCCTGATAGGCTTTCGGGAGTGACTGCACCATGGGTGTGTTATGCTGGATTAGATCATCAATTGAGTTAGCAGAGTCCTGGAGGTGGGTGATGGACTTACTGGAGAGGGAAGACCCAACCCAGTGTGGTGGCATTGACCAATAGGCTTGTAGACTGGGTTGAATAAAAAGGGAAAGAGGAAGGAAAGCTTGCTGCTCATTGCCTGTCACACTACGGCTGTTTCTCTTCTGCAAAGCTCCTCTGCCGTGCAGGCAGCTGACTGTGTACTGAAACCTCTACAAACTGTGAGCTGAAATGAACCCATTCTCCTCTAACATGTGGATGTGGGGTACTGTGCCCTAGCAAAGAGAAAGCAACCACTGCAGCGTGGTTGGCACCTTCACTTATTGATCAGCTCTGAGAGGCAATGCTGAGCACCGGCAGGAATACTGTTACTGAAACTGGTATTTGTGTTCCTGGTTGTGGCCCCACTAATAAAAAATGCTATTGTTTCCTCTATCACCAGCAGTGGAAACTACTTTGAATTTCTTTTTGTTAATATTTGTCTTTCTTCACATAAGTCAGGGGCCTCTTTGGCTGGGTGAAGGTGTAAATGTGTGTGCTATTGGAGAGACTATCAAAATCGTTCTGTGTGAGGAGTCTAAGAATTTAATCTTCCCTGAATGTTGTAGTACAATTTCTTCAGAATTCTCAATTTTCACATTTTGGGGAACATTTCGGATAACATGGACTTCAATCCATCTCATACAGCTAGAGTTTCTTTTTAAAGAAAATGACATGCAAGAGTGTATAGTTTGGAATCACATATAACTATGTTCAAATCTGGACTCACCAAGTACAGTTGGTGTCTGTGAGCTCAATTTTACCATTATAAAATGAGGCTGATAATAATAGCAAACCCACGGGATTGTTTTGAGAATTCAATTAAAATTAAATATTCAATGTATACTGTCACATAGTAGAGCCTAAAAAACACTGGTCTTCTTCCTTTTGTTAATGTAATAAATTTTCCAGAAAGGAGTATAACTGTTCTAAATTTTAATTCTTGGCATCTCAAAGTTGAAACTGTTCTATTGGCAAAAATGAAAGAAACTTAGACTAAAGCAATAAAAGTCATCAATATCATCAATATCATTCTTATTTATATAAGTAATAAAAATAAATGCATTTTAGTATAAAATGTGAGGAACATGCCTCTGCAAAGAATGGAAATATAAAACCATTTAAAATTTAAATTAAATTAATTGCTATTCATATTTTTTTCAAGGATCTTCAAGTGTTTAAACATTAATTAACCCTGTTTTGAAATTTTGTTTAATTGTTTTTCCATAAAAAAGAACCACATGAGGAAAATACCATCATTAAACTGTGGACAAGAGAAGAAATCATGTACAAAGAGAACATGTGTGATTGGAATGAAGTCACGCAATGGATGGGAAAGACTTGGAAGTCCATATAGTTGCACCTGCTGACTCTGAAAACATAGGGTCCTTCGTAATGGTTCAGCAATGTAGCACATGCCATCATGGGTGTCCTTCTTAGAATCAAACAGGAAATATCAATCAACCACTGATTGTCCATGTTTACTGTTACCCTCTGCCCACTGTTAGCACTGTTACCACCATGCTCGGTGGACAAGTGTCCCCTTCGTCCCATTTCCTTCATCATACTCTCTTTTCAAAACTGTTAACTCTGAGGGCCTAGAGTTTAGCTCAGTGGCATAAATGCCTATTGGCAAGTGCAAGGTTGTGAGTTCAGTCCCCGGTACCAAAAAAACCCAAACCAAACCAAAACAAAACAAAACAAAAAAACAACAAAACCCCCCCAAACTGTAACTCTGGCTAATTCAGACCATCTCATCGCTCCCGGCCAATATCCTTGGTGTCTTGAGAAAAATACATCACCGTAGTTCTGACCAGCCTCTCTTTAAATTCATGACCTTGAACTTCATTTGGACAGTAGGTGTTCCAACTGACAATTATACCAGACCCAGATAATCCATTACTTTTGGGCTCTACTTGACAACTAATGTACTCTTTTTTCCTCCCTAATCTTCAACACTTTCCTCCCCACCTCCACCTTCAAAGAGAAAAGGGAAACATCCTGAGATTTCCTTAGCCTCACATGACAACTGCTTCCACAGCCTTCCAGCACCTGACCCACTTATTCTGCTTCTTAAGTGTCACACAGATGAGTGTCTGTACTCTATGGATTCTCCCCATCTCTGACATTATCAGGTTTTTTTTTTATAGATCTAATAGGTTATTTTCATCAGTACTCCAGCATATGGCTACCTCATGTTAGAGCACGGGTATAATGACACATGCCTGTAATTCCAGCAGGAAGATCACTAGGAATTCAGGGCCAACCCCAACTACATAGTGAGACCCTGCCTCAAACAAAAAAAATCAAACATTTAAAACATGTAACTCTGTAACTTTACTTTGACTCCACTTCTCCCACCTTTACCTATTTGTTTGCAGCAAAACTTTCTCAAATACAGTTGGCTAAACTTGTTTTCTGATATCTTTTCCTCTCATCTTCCTCAGTTTAGCTTTTACCCCCATTATTGTCCTTTGTGTACTCTTTCAGACTTATCATTGTCTGTTTGTTGCTAACTTCAGTGGTCATTTCTCAGTTCCCATCTTCATTTAGCTCAGGAGCAACTGACACACTGAGCTCATCCATCTTGCTAATGAACTTTTGTTTCTTGGCTTCCAAGACTCTACACTCCCTACTTTCCTCTGTACCCCTGGCTGCTCCTTTTTAGGGCTTTTGCTGGGTCCTTCTTGTCTCCCACACTTCCTCACCGCAGCACACCCAACAGCGGTCAGGTGCCTTGTCTATCTGCACTGGTTCCGCCTGTGACCTGGGGCCATATGTGAGCCAGCAGACAAAGTCAAAAGTCTCCTTGGATTTATATCACTTATCAGACCTCTCTGAACTCCAAAGTAGCTCTGACATCTCACTTGTCTTCTTCTTAGATATCCAGTAGACACTGTAGATTTTGTACATGTAAAATAGAATTCCTGATCCATCTCTTAAAAAACCCTGTCCTCCATTTTAGATGAGAGAGAATCTTATCTTTCCAACTGCTCAGGCTCAGACAAGAGGAGTCATTGTTACCTCTTATTTTTCTTGTACTTCACATTGCATTTGCCAGAAAATTCTGTTGGTTCCTTCTTCAAGATTTCTTCAGAATTTGATCAGTTCTCCCTACTTTGACTGCTGCCCTCGGTCTGGGGAACCAGCACCTCCTGCCTTAGTTACCATAGAGCTTTGTAACAGTCACTTTCTGTTGTGTCCTTATCCCTCCAACCCCTACTTCCCACTGCTATGCTGTCTATTCTTAGCCCAGCACCAGAGTGAGACTCTCAATGTGTACATCATATCATGCCCCTCTCTGGCTCACATCTAGCAATAGAACCTACTGGGAATAGAACCCACAGTACTTACTGTTTCTCACTTTCTGTTCACTCTAATGTCTACTCTACTCTAGGCACACAGTTCTTTTTTCTTTTTTGAACAAATTAAGTGGAGCTTGTTACATGTTGCTGTACATTTTTCAGAGACTTTTCTCTGAGGCCACTTCATCCTTCTGAGTCTTCCATCAGACACCAAACTTTCATCTGGGTCTACTCTGATAGTCTTGTTTAAAATCGCAACCATTGACAACTCAACGCTCCTTGCAATAATGGATAGTCAGCAGTAACGGCTTCATAATAGGCCTCCTCATGTCTTTATATGTGTTGCATAATTTGCATATTTGTTATGTCTATTTTTTTGTGTCTGTCTTGCCCAAATGAAAACTCCCAGAGATCCACAATTCTGATTTGCCTTCAGTGTATACTGACTCTCTGCCATTGGGAATGTCAGGGAAAAAGACCTGGTGCTCAAAATGTATATGTTGAATGAACAAATATAAGCAAATCTGTTGACCTCAGAGACCCAGCTGGCACAGGGATGGAGTTTTAGGGAAAGGTGATATTAGGACATTGTGGGACTTGTTGCTATCTATTTCTGTATGATCAATTTTTGGAATGAATCAAAATATTCCTCAGGAGAATTTTGGGGAAATTCGTTCTGGTATGGATTTACTTTGGAGGACTCTAAAGTGCTGTTTTCCTAAGATTTTACAAAACTATCCAGTATGCTTACTACCTTATCTGGTACATTATTACACGAAGGGAAAAATTATGGACCCTGAGTTCTTGTTGAGTGACTTGGTTCCTAGAGCCTTACTGAGGTATCTGGAAAGCAGCTGCGATCCTCATGGCCCCAAGGCATGCACGGGGGCATTGGGAATCTATGGGAGGTTGCAACACATGTTAAATAGTTGAGATAGAAACAATACAATCTTGAAGTTAGTCAGATGTAGACTCAGGTCAGATCCTGGACCTAACTTTTCCAAGCTTTTCTTCAACAACGAACTGTGGTGAGACTCAAAGGAGATGGAGACTCAAAGGAAAATATAGAACAAGACAGGTAATTTTACATTTTCTTTTCTTGAGAAAGAATTTTCAGCATCAACTCCTCCTATCATATTATTCCTTGGATACACAAAAGAATTTAACTTGCATCACAATATGAATGTACACTTGTACACTATGGAGATTAATTTATGAACTGGAAGAAACGGAACAAAGAGCTACTGCTCTCTTTCACTAACTCTGGATGCTTTAGATTTACAATGGTTATAAGTAGCTTTCTAGGGAATATCAGTGAAAGGATCGATCACCAATTATGGTGATGAAAAGTACTCAGTAGTTGTTTAAATCTCCACTAAAAATATGTGATTATGGGTATGGTTGAGAACCTACTATCAGCAGATACTTATGCAAGTGAGCTTAACAGAGACAGGACTTGTGAATTCCAGAACCATGACAGAGCTGGTGTAATGGTCACTGCGCCTACTTACTGGGCCACACATTTTGGTCAGGACTACAACAAGGTTTCTGAGGGACTGTGAGTGCACGTTAGGGGGATGCTGTCAGGAAGCTTTCGGGGGATTTGTGCAAGAGCATACTCAGCATAAAGCTGTCGAATGCATTAATTAACACCAACTATTCTCATGCTGTCACTGTAGCTTCAACTTAGAGTGAGTGTCCACATCTGCTTTCTTCCTGCACCACCTTACCTTCATCTGAGGAAGGGTGCAAGCAATAAATATCTATGAATGTTAAGCAATTCTATTCCTATGTAATTGTATAAAGATTACCTATTCATTCAGGGCTATAAGGAACTTATCTGTGAAACAGCAATAGTAACAATTAAAATAAATTTTTTTTTCAGTAATTTCTAATTGGAATTCTTCAAAACTGAAGCAGGCTTAAATTGACTATGAAAATTGTAAAACAACTCAACTGAGGAGGGTTAAATTTATTATAAGGCTGAGTATATATTGAGCCAGTATTTCCTCATGTTTCTCTAGTTCATGTTGCTGCCTATACCAGGGAGGTAACACTTTGGTAGCAAGAGTGACTAATACAAGTTTTGAGTTGAATTTGTTTCATCCCTTCCAAAATCAGTTATTTTCTGCTATACAGAAAAATATATGAATACCTACTGGTAGTAGTGCAAAGTCGTGTAGACTATTGGAATTATTTTGGTTTTAAATAGCTGAAACTAAATGATTGCTCATTTCCAGACTGAAATAAATGATGTTACTGATTAAATATGTAGTAATAATTAAATTATGGTTATAATAAAGGTGTATTCATCACAACTAAGGGAAAACAGAGAATACAAAGTAGAAAGTAAGTTGTGCATGGTTTCTAGGTTCCAAATATTGGAAGCAAGCATTATGAATGTTGGAAGAGTTATCTCAAGGTAAGGAAATTATTGGAGATTTTTTGGTTTTTGCTTTCTTGATACTGTCAGTGCTTCGCAGATTCTGGTGCAATCTATTAGTCTTAGTGGTAGAAAAAAACCATTGAGATTGTGCTTAATGAAGGCACTTGGTATGAGGTAAGCGCACAATACAGTAAATGCCAAGGGAATGAATGAATCCATCAGGAAGGCTAACATGCTTTCCTGAGTCTCTGGAAGCTTTGTCCCTCCTTCTTGTGGAATGATGATAATAAAGTGTCACATCATGAAGATTTCATTACAAATTGAATGATAGCTTATTATAAATCACTATCGAAATAATAAGCATGGACTCGTCAAGTCTTTTTTTATGGCGAGACAGTTCTAATTGCTTTTAATTTCATGCTCTCACTAATAGTACTCCCTAATTCTTGAATTTTTAATCTCTTGTGTTCTCTTAGTCATTAGTATAAATTAGCAGTGTTGTACTATATGCAAATCAGTTGGCTGAAAAGTCAGTTATGTGGAAAATACTGTAGATAACCTTTTTCAACTCAATTAAACAATTTTGGTGTAATACCCTAGGATTTAAGGAACAAGTAATTGACTAAAGCATTAAAAAAACCTCTGGGTACAATCCAGAAAACCTTACGCAAACAAAATTCTGACTTTCTTCCGCACTAATCTTGCACATGCAGGAGTATGCAATTCTATACAGGCAAAAGAAGAGAGATCAGTCCAATATTTACCGAGTGCTATACATACAATCATAACTCTAGATTCCCAGAGTGAAAGTGGCATTGAAATATAGAATATAAAGACACGCTGTTCGTATTTCCAAGCCATGTTCTATGGATGTCTACTATCTCAAAATGCTTTGTTGTAAATAAATGGGTTTCATGGTAAAGCTTAAAAAATTTGCATAGCATGCCTCTGATGAAGGATCATAAAGAACATTAAGATATTAAAGTTTTAAAAAAACTTCTAAAGAAATATCTTTAAATTTGTTTAAGCCAGAGCTTAATACCATTTGAAAACATAACTCTTTAGTTTTACTTCACATGTACTGTCATTCATTGACTATCATTCCATGAAACAGATTCAAAGTATTAAAGGAAAGTAAGACAATAGTTTTTGGATAGGAAAGTATTAAGACAATAGTTGTTGTACATGGCAACTTTCATGTGTAATGTGGAGGTAAATTCTTTATTGCTTATATCACCTTCTTTATCCAGGAGTATCTGTGATACCATAGTAAATACATACTTGTTTTTCATCTCTGGCTCTTGCTACATAGTGTTTCTTTTGTAAGCTACTAAGAAGACTGGTAGCTGAGGCCCCTGGTTAGATTCAGAATAGGGCTGCTCACAGGAGACTAAACCGTGTGATCAGATTTTAACTCTCAAAAGCAGTGAGTAGGGGAGAATACTAGGCATTGTGCTCAGTCACCAATGGGGAATGACTCTGTTGGCTGTGCCTATGTGACAAAAGCTCCTAAGCAGAGGGGCTCAGAGAGAACTCGGTCAGTGAGCACAGAGTTTCTGGGAGGGTGGCATTTCTGGAGAGGGCCGTGTGGCCCCGTGCCTTGCCCTGTGTGTCCATGTAATTATGAATGTGCTGTTCATAATAAACTGATCCAAGATTATTTTGGTGAGTTCTGTAACCGTTTCAACAAAACATCAAAACTGAGGGAGTTGGTGTTGGGAGAATCTTTGACAGCAGATCAGGTAGCAAGTGTAGGGACTTGGAGCCTTATCCTTGGGCACCTGCAGTCTAACGTGTGGCACTGGGTGAAGCTGAGCTCTGAGCATGTAGACTGTCACTATTTCTAGGAAGTTAGTGTCAGGATTGAATTGGAGGACACTTATCTAGAGAGTCACAGAATTAGCAAGTGTGAGGAAAGTCACATAGCATTATTAAACAGACAGGAATAATCTGTTCCTCTTAGGGAAAAACAAAAACAAAATCAAAATCAAAAAGGAATCTGTGCCAGAAAGGGTAGAGGCGATAACAGAAAAGCTTGCTGCTGGGCACTCCTCAGGCATGCTGATAAAAGTTTTGTTCAGGATTCTTCATTTTTTGAAATAAAATGTGATATTTAAAAATAAAATAATTTTTGATAGTTTTTTCTTTTTAACTTATGAAACAATAACACAAAATTTCATAGACAAGTAACAAGAGAATAGCAATTGTTATTGCATTGTATTCTATTATCTTGAACTAGTTACTCAGAATAAGATATAAGCCAGAGAGATTCTTACAAAAAGGAAACAAACAGGTAACACAAAGTTTCTTTTCAGTGAACTAAGATAAATCATTAGAATATTGAAACAAATTAGCATATATATGGAAATATTTTTAAAACAACAGAATGTGTAATTTGGGGAAATATGGAAACTCCCTGCCTCCTACTTATCTCTCATCTAATATGTTGCCATAAAGAAAGATACACTTGAGGCACGGGCGGGCAAACGCACACACCTTGAGAACATAAAGGCAAGTGAACTAAGTCAGACATACGAGCTCAAATATCCCATAGCGCCTTTGCATGAGAAACACTACATATATGGAATTTGATTGCATAGCAAATGCTACTTACTTTCTCACACTTATTTCCTTGTTCTCAGCTACAAATGTGAGTAACTTCTGACTTCCAACCCCATATCAGTGGGCGCTGATGGAGGGGTGGTGGTTGGGGTAGAGGATGGGCGGGGAGGGGGGTCCTAAACCCAGATCCTGCTTAGGTCTGTTGATCTGCTGTCTTCTTATTCTTTCTCAAGGATTTGACAACTTCCTCCTGCTTGGAGCTCAGTGTTCTACTGCACCAGTCTTTCTGGGCTTTGTGGTTGATCTGCAGAAAATAAAAGTTAAATCCATCTCCTAACTTCTTGGAAGGTCACTGAGCAGTAGTTTGGGGCATACCTTAAGGCTATAGGGTGTCTGTGATATCTTAGTCTTTCTGTGTTTATTGTTCAGTCTTATATGACTTTTCTGTGAGAAGCTTGCGCGCATAAATTTATATTGACCAGATAGAACAAGTAATAGAAAATATAACCATATATGAAACAGGATTGCTTCAATGTAAAGGGGTCTGGGGAAGACACTGAACTAGAAACCAAGTTACTGCTCTAACTTATCTCTTCCCCATAAAGTGTACACTAATCCTTGAAACAAAGAAAATTCTTATTCATTATTCTTCCTTTAGTTAGTTTTTTCTCCCAAATAAAAACAGAAGTTTGTGCCAGAATGGGTAGAAATATTGATGGATGACCATGTTTTTTCTTGTCTTATGAGCTGCTAGAATGACTTTCCATGCTTTTTTTTTTGTCTTTTTCAGACAAGGTCTCACTATGCAGTTCAGGCTGGCCTGATCTCATTTCGCAGCCCAGACTGGTTTTGAATTCACAACGATCCTCTTGCCTCAGCCTCCTGAGTGCTGGGATTACAGGTGTGTGCCACCAAACCTGGCTTCCATATTTTTTTAAAAAAATCTTTAATATTAAACTTCATATTAAACTAATAGACTATCTTAAACTCTAAAAAAAGAAATATTCATGCATTGCTTTTCTTGTGGGTAATTGGTGTGGAGTCATTTTTGTGTTTAGTATTGTCTGTCTCTCAAAGACTTACATTCATCCTGGATTTAATTTTTTTTATAGAACATTTGTATCTTGGGCCTTTCCTTGGGCTTCCGAAACAGAGCACAGCCCAGGGTCTGTATCTTACCAAGCACTCCTGGAATCTCTGGTGCACGTTTGTTTGTAAGCCACAAGTAGACATTTCAACCCTCTTCACTTTCACTTTGAAGAATGTCAATCCTTGCTCTTTCCACGGCCTTTTACTTGTGCAGTGTGAAATCAAGCCCTTTTGCAAACTCTAAGGATAACCCTCTAGAAACATTTGTGTAACTGCCTTTATCCCCTCTGGCCCAAAGAGGGTCTCTCTGTA
Organism: Dolichotis patagonum; assembly: GCA_004027295.1. Classification (NCBI taxonomy): domain Eukaryota; kingdom Metazoa; phylum Chordata; class Mammalia; order Rodentia; family Caviidae; genus Dolichotis; species Dolichotis patagonum. The sequence continues at coordinate 16,177 of PVJX010012143.1, forward strand.
GGATCAGTCTGTGTCTTCATTCTTTTCATATTGTTTTGAAACGCTGGCACCATCAATCCTATGTTTTGGTCACTGGTTCGACCTTATGTATTTGTAGAAAGTACAGCCTGTCCTCCCAGAAGCCAACACTGGGAAGTGGAGGTCACTGTGCTCGGTCAGTTGGTGGCATTGCAGGGCTTTTGAGGTTAGCCATCCTGAGCTCTCTCTAGCTATGAAAGTGTTCAGTTTATTTTGTTCTGCAGTTTAGAGATTCGATTTGCAATCTTTTCTTCCATCTGTCACCTCGTATCTGCCAAATCAATTACACTTGAGGATTCTCATCAAACTAAAATCTACATTATCACATGACATACAGAGCATAGCTCAGGCTATGGTGAGTTCACATGAGAAAAAGCACACCACATTTTCTTTCCTGCTTAGAGTACAGGAAATGGAACATTTAGAAGTGTTCAAGCTGAGTGTTGAAATTGATAGAAACTGAGTCCTTAAGAAATATTAGCTAGACAGGTTTTTGGTTTGTCAGCCCATTTTTTTTGCACTGTGCATTCAAAACCTCATTCCAAAGACAGCTTTTACATAAGCTTTTAATGATAGAGTGGAGGAATGCAAATCTTGTAATTAAGAACTCAGTCTTCATTATTAGTCTGCAAATCATACACTAAAAAAATCCAACAGATGTGGCCAAATGTTCTTACACAGTTAATTTGGAAATATATTATTCATCGGTTGTGGCCTGCCGCTATAGCTGACAGCTTTCTTCTCTTCAGCTCTGTTAAGGGTTTTTGGCATGTGTACTGCCAACGGGGTTGAAAACCTTCACACAAAATAATTATTTCAAATTCAGAGGAGAGGTGAGCCTTGTAGCCACCTGTAGTTTTCTTCTTCAGTTGCCTCATTTCCATGAAGAGCTGGAGACTTCTATCGAGTCGATATGAAATATATTTTACGTTGTGTTGTTAGGAAACGAGTCCTGCTCAGAAGGCTTTAGCCAGAGCTGCAATGAAGAGAAGAGTAGAACTCCCCGGATATGGAGATAACTCTGCTGCAGGGTTTCTTTACGTCTCATTCTGTGTCCAGGAGGAAAGGCAATAAATCAAACTCTTCAGTGTCCTCAGCTCCTTTGTTTTCTTAGTGTTAAGAAATGAAAAGAATCTGAGTTTCCTCTGTGTACTTTTCTGTGGATTACTGACATGAGTTTGGGTGACTTTGTCACTGCACTGGGCCCTAGGAGACACTCCCAAATAGGAGGCAAGGGCTCCGACTTGCTCCGCCCACAGCACAGGCTGTAGAGTCCCTGACTTTTAGTATGGAAAACTACTTTTCCAGACACATCACAAGAGACATAACAGGATTTACAGGCATACTTAAAAACTGTTCAACCAGAATGGAGCATGGACACTCCAAAGAGAGGAACATTTAGATTTGTGGTCAGGGTTTTCATGTGACTGGGGCATGTCCTCAAGATAGGTGACCTAGGTTATGTATTCTCACTGTCTGTCACGTTACCCTAGGATGCAAACCATTTCCACGTGTTTGAAGTTGAGATTTGCCGCCCACCTCTGCTGCTTCCTTGAGGAAGGAGGTTTTGGGAGCAAGGGCAAATGACTGAAAAGTACAGCCCGAGCCTGTCTTACAGGCGCTTTGTCTCTAAGACCCTTAGGAATTTTCAGGAAGTGAATTTCTAGGAAGAGCGAAGGACTTGGGTAACTTCTGAGCAATGAAGCTCTATGATTTCTTAAATGTACAATTTTAAAATAATGATTTTTTTGTTTTCCTTCTACCTATCTTTATTTCTTCTATCTTATCTCAGTTTCATATTTTTAAAGTAGGAAGTTTTTTTCATTTTATTTTTCCCCTTAAAAATAGCTGTAACGTGCCCTCTTAGGCTTGTAATAGCATGCACTGTTTCTATTCTTTAAACAGCGGTTGAGGAAGTTCAATAGGTGGCTGAGTTCTTCAAAGGTGATCAGTAACATACATGCAGACAGTTTCTTTCGCAACAGCTAACACTTGTTGAACAGGTCACTTGGTAGTGGATTTGTTTTTGGTGGATGTGGACTTGCTTTCTATGAGAAGACTGCTGGGTTTGTAAGTGTGTATGGGGATAAAGCACTCTCAAATTCCCTAAGTCCATTTTTTTGGGGTGAGGGAGTATGTGCAAGGGTTGATAATAGCCCTTGTTGAAGGGGTGTGTATGTGTGTGCGTGTGTGTTCCTGAGGGCAGTAGACAGCCCAGAGATGCAATGAAATAAAGTAAGGAATTGATATTTTGGATCAAGAAACAGTGGATTGGTAGGGTGAATCCTTCAGGCATTTATTGGGTATTTTTGGAAAGTCAGCCTTTCCTTTATGGAGCCCCCTCCCTTAAACACCGCACAGTCATCACTCATTTCTCATTTCAAGTGCTGATTACTTTCCAGCTGGGCCCTCTCTGGGAAGAGCACCCTCTTTATATGCTATCACCATTATGCTTACCAGAGAATACATGACTCTGGTTCATGTGCACAGGCAAAGACAAGTACAAAATACATTACTCTACCAATGCAGAAGTTAGTTTCCACTCCTCAATCCTCAAGAAGGAAATAAAAGTGATGAGGATTATAAAACTTGCTTTGATAATATGGTTCTATACTGGGCCAGGCATATTGCAATGGTTCCTGTTTTGAATAGGTGAATATGTAAGCAAACATGAATTTGCTCCGTTAGAAATGCTGCAATGATCACAGAGAGCCAGTAGAAACAAAGGTGCTTTTCCTGGTCCATCCTTATTCTTACAGTAAAATTAAACACAATTAAACTTTTCCTCTTTAACTTTGGATGTTGGATGTTTTGTCTCAGCAATGAGAAAACTAAGACAACTACTTAAGCAGGCAGTGGGCAGTCCCCCGGGTTCATGCTGACATGCTGGTTGGGGGCACATCTTCACTCAACATTTGGGAAGAAAGTGTGAGAGCAAGAGCCACCTCCTGACAGCCAGAAGAGCTGATGTGGGGAGGCACGTGTTTCTTAACACTTCTAATTCTGGATTGCTGCCTTTGTGGCCCTGTCTCCTGGAAAATTTATCTCCTCTTAGACAAGTCTTTTATTATTTTCAAAGCTAAACATCTTATATCCTTTTCTGGTCGTTTGTAGAACATTTCAATCTTCCAGCTTTCTAACTTGACCGCATGCACTGGGTACTTTAAGGAGCTAGATTAACAAATATTTGACAAAATCTGAGATTGAGGTTTTCAAAAGGTCTGGTGGATCTATATATCAGGTCAGCTCTAACTCCTTAGTTCACTGGATTTGGGTTTGTTTGCATCATCCTTAGAAGGAGAAACACTGTGTATAGTGCTTGAGCTCTTGGGCTCCATGCTTGAATTTGAATCCTAGCACTACCACTTTCTAGCTGTGTGATCTCCTGCAAGTTGCTTAAACTTCAGTTTCTCCCATTGTAAAATGAGGTTCAAATGGCAGCTATAGCAGTAGATAATTGTATAAAGTGGGTCGAATGCGTAATACTCTCAGAAAAGTCTCTGGCTTATGGTAAGCACTAAGAAGTGCTAGCTATTTTTATTAGCCTCTGTCTCCTTGTAGTCTTGCATGATTCCCAGACAGAGGCAGCAAGGCTCCTTGTGGCACTGTAGCTTTCTTCAAGAAGCAGGGCGTGACGTCACATGGTCCAGGGAGGAGCTGTGGGGCGAGGAATCTCTAGCTGACAGTTTCCTGCAGCAACGATGTGTTAGTGAGGGTTCTCTAGGGGGAAATAAATGTATAATTGAGAAGGGGACATATTAGGTAGCTCACAGGATCAGGGACAGGTGAGTCCACCATGGATCTCTGTACCCTGGAGAGCCAGAGGCTCCAGTAGAGGTGCTCAGTGCAGGAACATGGAAACTGTAGAACAAGAAGGATGGAGAAACTGGCATCAGCCTGAGGTTGGAGGCCTGTGGCTCTGTTGGTGCAGATCTGTGTCAGAAGGCTGAAGAAGGCAGAGACTGACATCCAACAGTTATGGGAAGATGAGCTCTTCAGACATGGGGACATTTCTTTGTTTTTCCCCCTGTTAAGCCATCCAGGCTATAAGTACATCTATTGATTGGTGCCACGCACATCCCAGCAGAGGCTGCCTTCCCTCTGTTTGTTTGCCTACATGGCAACTATCCCCAGACTCACCCAGAACTGTACTGGAGTTGTCTCCTAGGAGTTCGTTAATCCATGCAGTTTGACAGACCACAATTAATGGTCACAAGTTAAATTAATTTTTCATCACCACAATTTGGGTCTTTATTCTGTCTAATTTTTTGTACAATAGGTAGAGTTTTATTTTTCTCTTGTCCTAAGGATTTGAAAATTTTGTTCAATGGCCAAGGGGTTTCAGGGCTGTGACTCTGATTCCTGTGGATTTTTCCCCATGGTTGTCACATTATTGTTTGTCTTATTCTGCTTGAAAAAAAATAAAAGCTTTTCCAAAGATCCTTCCTTTTCCTTCTCTCACATTCAGGAACTTTCTGCTGAAGTCTCACTGGCTAGAACTAGGGAACCCTGGGAACTCCAGCTGCACAAGGGGCTTGGAAGATGCAGAGCAGAGTTGTCAAATTTGATATAAATGAATAACAATGCTTTGCTCAGAAATGAGCCATGACTCTGAGCATCCTCAGGGATCTTTTTGTAAAGAGTGTGTGTTTGAGGAAGGATGGGTATTGGCCAGCCATCTTCAGCACCATCGACAATCAGCATTTGTGTTTACTGATCTTGCTTGGCTCAGTTGTTAGTACTTTTACTCCAATAATCTTTACTACTCATTAAACTACATCTAAAAAGTCGTAGTTGAGACATTTTATAGTTGAGAAAAATGAGGCAGCTAATAGGTAGAGATGGGATTCAAACTCAGGCCATCTGATGTCAAGCTTGTACGCTGCACACATTCCCATAGGGATTATATTAAAGCTAGAAGGAAAGTGATTACCTTGCACCTCCTTGAGAGAGTGAAATGTGATTTGTCAGGCTCATTACTGGAGAGAAGATTCCCAGGAGTCTTTTATATGAGAGTCCTGAACTGAGAATTACTTGTCATGGCGAGTGACCCAGAATTCTTATGAAGCATTGCCTCTCTCCCCAGCTCCTGCATGCTCTCCGCCCATTCTGAGAATGCTGTCATGATCTCTGTGCCCTTCTGCCTGGAATCCTTTTCGCTGTCAATTTATGGCAAGTCCCAGTAAAATGTAACTCTTGCAGTGCGTGTGACCCTGGACATGCCTTGACTTGTGACAATTACCTTATATAATGAAGAACTTTTTAGGAAATAGCTATAATTGCTGTGCTCTTTTTGGCATAGGGAGGAATTCACAGTTCACTGAGCATTCTGGGGTGTGTTTTCCACTCCAATTGCACTTACACCTGGTTTGAGTCCTAATTATGCCATCAGCTATGGCCCATATGTCTGGCTGTGCTACTGCAGGGAGGTGTTGGTGCTAAGCACACTGAAAGGGAATTTAGTGGGGCCTGCATGGAGAACTCCAAGGAACCCCTTGTTTAGACTAGGAAAATGCTGGGGCCTCTGCTTTTTTGCTGCTCTTTGTTGGCAGAGGTGGGACTGGGTATCATCCATGCAAACACAGCAAAATGTGATGCTCCAGCACGTGTCCACTTGCCTTGGGAGGAAGCCACCTTGTCCTTCGTGCATGTCCTTGCCTCCACCAACACACACCCTTGAAGTGGGTCCTCTCCCTTTTCAGTCTTCAACACAGCAATGCAAATCCTTCTGTGAGCCCTACACGAGACTAAGGACTGCAATGCAAATATTACCAGGTTGCCTCTTAGACTCAGGAAAAACACCAAGGCAGCTCCCTCAAGAGCAGGGGTCAGCAATTTCATTTTTCTTCAAAGATCAGTAGGTAAATATTTCCACCATTGCTGATTCTGTGCTTTGTGTGGTTCACACTCAGCGCGTTGCTGTGGCGTGAGAGCAGCTGCCAGCCTCACACAGCCTGGGGTCGCCAGCAGACCTCACGCACCAACTCTGACATTTAGAGTCTACGTAATTGTCCCATGCCCCAAAATAATGTTTTCTTTTATTCACAACTGCTTAAAAGTGAAAAACAACTTCATTTTCATTTATCCCTTGGTTCATACAAAAGCAAGCGGCAGGCTGCTTGATGACCCCCTCTGTAAATCATCTCTGCCTAACTGAACCTTCTAAGTGGTGGAAATGTTCTGCACTGAACACCTGAAACACGGCTAATGCAGTTGAGAAAATACAATTTACATTTTAATTAATAGAGAATGAAATTTGATTTTAAATAGCTGCCTGTGACTGGTGGCTATGGGTTGGTCAGATCTAGGAGTGTGTTGTTTAGTTGACCAAGATTCAACCTTCCAGTTTTTGTGGGTTTTAGATCAGAATTTTAAATTCCTGAAAGAAAACATCCGGCTGGCCTCAGTAACCAAAATCACATAATAGACAGTTGGCTTCTGGATGGTCTATGAATTGGAGTCCAGTGAGAGTTTCCTTAAAAACAGAGTCTGAATATTTAACCCAAAGGGTTTTCACCAAGTTCTTGAAGTCCTTGTATTTTAAAAATTCATCTCTAATAGAAGGAAGGGAATAGCTCCAAAATAATGCACTTCTGGTGGCATCAGGTTTGGTGAGAGGTCTGTGGTTGTTCCTACTACTGTGTTGACTCTCATAACCCTGAACCTCTCAGAGCATATAATTATCATTTAAAAATATGTTATACATGTAGCTAACCAACAAATGTGTTTTTAATGGTAGCAGTTTTATTAAAGGTAGGGAAAAAAAACAGGCTCTGTAGAGCAAGTTTGGACCAAGTCACAGTGGAAAAAGAAGTGTACCCTACAGTGTGAGAGTGGGCAACCAGGCAAAGAGAGAACACGGTGGCCAACAGACTTTGTTGCCTATGGACTACGCCAGGGCATGGGCCTCGGTGCCACTGCAAATTACCTGAGATTTATTTTATTTATTCTGGTTTTAAAATTTTTTTCTGGGGTTTATGTTTGTCTCAGAAATGTTCTTACACAGTGCTATTTTAGAAAAATTAAAATGAACTTACATGCCAGTACCATAAATATCATACTGAGTGTGGTTGTGACAACAGGTACTTCAGGATCACCTTAGGAAAGGACACAAACCTTAATGTTACATCGATTTCTCAGACTCTCTGAAAAGTTTGTCAACACTTAAGAGTTTTGGCTTAACAAGAGGCTAGCAGGATGACTAGCTTCTGCTGCTAGTTGTTCTTAGCCTGTTAGGAACATGGTGAATCTCTGGAAACTTTTGGTGTGATGGGCAGACGGTGGTGAGGATAGTAGTATAGGATAAGAAATTAAGAAAGACCATGGAGAAGCGAATGTTTCATTTAAGAGACGGTGTTGCAAGTCGGGAGGATTCGGATTGGCAATTTTCAAGGACACCAAGGTGAGGAGTCTAAAACGCAGTGAGCTTCTTTTTTAGAGAAGCAGAAGGCGGCCAGAGAGGCACAGAGGGTGATGTTACTGGAGGGCACTCAGAAGCGAATTCTGGAAATGGGCAGTGGTCAAATGACAAAATATGGTGCGTTCAACACCCTGCACAGACACAAGAAGGCAACTGTGTAAGTAACAGCAAGCATAAGTTACATCCCTGAGGTGCGAGAGTCAGGACGCTTTCTTTACTGCTGAGGTAAAAGTGAGTGTTCACGTAAGAGTGAGGAACCAGTTGGAAATGCAACAAATTGAAGTAAACACCCAGAATTATGTCTCCAGTTTCCCTCCATTTATCACAGACTGCTTGATCCAAAATTAGACGCCTCCTGTAGAAGTTCAGGAGGGGCACGTGGCTGCCCATAAACCGCTATTGGTGGCTGAGTAGGATCTTTTGGGTATTTTTAAGAAAACTTTTAAAAAAATTCAAAATGAAGATAAATTAAAAAGCTCAGATAACCAGGAGAAACAAGTGCATCTAATCATAGAAAATAAAATATTTGATACAAAAATGATTTGCTCTAAACAGAAATCAGCAAAAGTTATGAAGAGTTTAGTAAGAGAATAAAAAAAATTGAAACAAAAAACCCAAGTTGTTCACTCTAGGGAGCCTCAGACAAGCTGTTTGTAGAAAGTAGTCTGCAGTGTATCACTCAGCTGCTGAAGTCTGGTGTGACGGCCAGGGTTTTTACTTTATTTGGTCCAGGAGTCAAACCCAGGGCCTTGTGCATGGTAGGCAAGTGGCCTGCCACCACGCGCCTTCCCCAGCCCGTTTGTTTGTTGGTTGATTGATGGATGACAGTTTCACTGTGTTGCCCAGGCTGGCTTCAAACTTGTTCCCTGCTCCCCGTCTCACTTTCCAGGATAGGTTTGGTTACAGGCACAGTGCAAACAAGAATTAAGTCATCATTTGTAGCAGTTCCACAACATCTGTGTTTTAAATTTCTAGGAATGAAGGCAAAAACAGGATTCTGTGCCTCAGAGAGACAATGGATTTGCTGCATTAGCTCATATCTGCTCATATCTGCGGGGACATATCTGCCGACAGAGAATTAGTAAGGTGGTGTTATCCATGGAAAACGTGGAAGCAGCTCTGAGCACATTACTCATGATGGAGGAGCAGAGGTGACAATTGTTGCTGCTTGCACGGACACAGTTGACAAGGGGTAGGTGGACTGTGCCCCTGTTGGAGTCGGTCCATGCTATAGGCCTTTAGATTGAGGTCTGTGCCATCTTTTGAACACTAGCACAAAGGTGATGTTCTATCACAAGTATGCTTTTGACGCTGGAGTAGTAGGACATATTAACAGAGGATTGTGAGATTTTACACAGCACACAAAGTGAAATCACTTGGGGGCATTAATTTAGTCCATTATTGGCATGAAAACTATTACAAAGCACTTTAGAGAGCACAGACTTGTTATAAAAATATTGAGGAGGATGAAAAATTTGAGTTACTGCCAAAAAATGGTGATTTGAGAGTATACAATATAGATGTGTTTTCATATTTAAAATATTTAATCAAGCCTTATAAGACTTTCTCATAGTTAGTAAAGGAAGGATAAATGAACAATACAATTTGCCTAAAACCCTGGCCACATCTAAATGCATAAAATACTCAAGCTGGTCCATAAGTGGTCCGTAAGTTTTCAGTTGCATACATTTTGTGTCTGACTCATCACAACTCGTTTCACTTTTAACAACAATAGTGGCATCTCCACAACACCAGGGAGACTGTAAGGTGGAGAAAGGCTTCACCAGGGCATTAAATGTGAACCTGGGGCATGCTATGGGGTGGCAAAACATTAATTTTCCACATTCCAACATATCCTTTTAGTTTAGGGATACAATTAAAACCTGTAACAGTAAACCACTACCCTTACCTCACACATAAAAGATGACTGTGGCCAAAGATATGACATATTTCATTGCATAAAGCTTAATTATCACTGTTTCTTTTAGGAGAATACTTTGATTATATATCTGCTTTGCTCTAAATTTCAACTCCATTTCCAGTCTGTTGATAGTCAAGTGGTTGAATTGCCTACACTTTAATTCTGCTTCTAATTAAATTAATCTTAGTTTTTTGCAACTTCCTCAGAAGCTCACTTCTTCTGTCTTGCAATGTTGTTCAGCTGTGCTGACTTTCCATCAGATAAACCTGGCCTTTTCAACCTGGAGGAGTAGTAAGGTCAGGTCTCACAGATCTCTGCATCCTGAATACAAGCTAGAGATGAAAACCCTTGTTCTTTCCTTGTTTAGTGTGGCAGGATGAAGCCCTAAATAGAAATTCTGTTCTAATGTTTTTAGAAAATTGACTTATTGGAAAGTGCATTCCTCTTGTTCACAATGGTAGATTCTTTCTTTTAATTTCATAGAAATACAACTAGAAGTAATATATTAAGGTGGAGGATTCCACCTGAGAGGTGAATTATGGTTAAAAAAGTTGGTCAAAAACAACAAAGGATGTTGGAGCACGTATTTCTAGTGGGTATTTGCTCACATGAATGCCATGTAATAGAGAGAAGAGGACAGAAGGTTTTTCATGGCCCACTGAGAAATTGTTTTTTTCATAACAAGTTTATGTCCTATCTTATTCCTGTCACTTTTTTGGGCCAACAAAATTTCCTTATCATTTGGATACTCTAATATTGATTTATGTCCCCAATATTGATTTTTTGTGTAATTACAAATGTTTGATGGAATTTCAAGCAAATGGAAGTGATAGTCCTGAATTTAAATTCAACAACATATCCATTAAAATATTTGCTAATTCATACACACATACAAATACTATTTTGAGGTGAAATCCAGTGATTCTAATGCCTTTGATGTATTCTTTGGAAAGATCATCAATTATTGAAGTTTGGGATGTAACCCTCCAGGGACCAGTGTAATCTATAAAGTGACTGAGATTTTCAGTTATACCTAGTAATTTGTCAAATGTTTGCTTCATTTAGCATTAATATTTATTAATAACTTTATGATCTTGAGGTTACTATGTCTGATTTTTGATGACTTTTTGATATTTATATCTTCAAATACAAGTAATGATCAAGAAATCAACTGAGACAATTTAAAGAGCTATTGATTAATCTTTAAATATGCATTGTTAAATGCCCTTGGCTAGTTTGAATGACTTTGTGTGTGTTTGTGAAGTTCTTCCCAAGTAGCAACAAAGCAAGCATAAAGCATTTGAAACTGACTTAAATACACAAACTGTTCAATTCAAACCTATGTAAATCATCTTGTGTTCAGTTATGTTTATTCCATCTGTTTTTATCATCTGCTGTTACAATAATTTATCATTTCTACATGGTATTAGAATATAAATGAATCAAGAAAGGAAACACATCTGTGGATTGTTAGTTAATAAAACTACATTGAGTGAGTTAAGTCATAATAATTAATTAAATTTCACTGCTCATATATGCCTGTAATTATATACTTAGTGTATATTTGCATAATCACATAATGGGATCTATATGAGTCATTCTTTACTGAGAATAATCTGGATGCACAAATCACCAGTCCAAAACTAGATCTGCTTATAGAGATACCACAAAGACATCTTGATTTTTGCAGGAGATGATGCATAGAAAGTAAATAGGAAAAATTATTTTCTAAATGTAATTCGCATATTTTTAAAGTTTAGCAGAGTAGCTGATTGAAAAGATAACTCAAATTTCAGAGAAGTCTTGGATGTCTTTTTTGAAACTCTGCTTTAAAAAGTACCTAAGCCTGGGCAGGGATATAGCTTAGCAACACAAGCACCTACCTGGCAAATGCAAAGTCCTAAGTTTGACTCCTCGTAAAAGAAAAAAAAAATCTAAAAAAAAAGTACATAAGATTTTTTCCATTTGACAATTTGGTTATCAAGTAGCTACTGATCAGGGAAAGTTTTATTATTTTGAAAAAGTGTTGTGACTAGGTTTGATGGGAGAACTGATTCTAATTTACAAGGAAATACTGGATTTTACTTGCAAGTGGCGATGTCTGGGACCCAGAGAATTCACCAGGGCAGTTAGTATTTCCACTCAGAAGAGTATAAGTCAATGGGACATAGGAAGAGCCCTATGAAGATTTTTCTGCTGATGGCTTATTCTCTTCAGAGATGAATAGGTGTTGGCTAAGCCCAAGAGAGACAGGGAGTGGATGTCAGAAAGACTGTGTTTGAATATTAACTCGCATTCATGACTGGTTACTAGATGGTAGACAAGGCAGGAGATTCTCTTCTATACATTATGTTATAAATGGAAGCTTTCTATATATTGAGAAAGACGAAACACAGCTCTTGACACCCGATGCTCATATTTAGGCCATACTTTTCTGTTCGACCTGAACAATCTCTTGGAAGAATCACACCAGCAAAGTACTCCCAGAAACAAAGGAGACAAGAATGAGGTCACTAAGGAAGCCTCAGACTACCAAACAGAGCCACATTCCATGTAACAGAGTAACTGCTGCATCAGCTACGGGTTCATCCTCACTTCCGTCTTCCATCCTCGTGGGAAAGATTTACAGAGATGCTTAGGCATGTACTTTCTCCTTCTTGCTGACAGCATTCCATCTATGGAGAACCCCTGCTTCTTCACCCCTCCCCCAGCACCTGCTGAAGCCCAGCTCTCATCACACAAAGCCCTCTGCAGTGTGCTTTTATGGAGACACTGGGTGATGTGTTCTCTACATGTATGCTGTTTCTTCCTGCAATATGTCACCCTCAGCTTGTCCAACCTGTCTGGGTGGTGGTATTTGCCTGAAGGATAGTAACATATTAGCCACTCATTTTTCTTTTCTCCCTTTGCCTACCACTACCTCATGTAAGGAGTGTTATCTTTAAGTTTACAACTTGGTTTCCAAGTTATAGAGTACGCTGTAGAACTTTGGTTGACCTAGATGAGCAGTTAACATGGACAGGAATTCCCTCCCTTTCCAAGGGAGAAGATGAATGTGAAGGGTGAGTGTGGCCTGACAGGGAAATACAAGCAATCTCTGTTGTGAGCTTTATACACGGTAGAGGGGAAATTTGAGCAATCAAGAAAACTGTAGTAATATTTGCTTATGTGCCCTCAGCTCCAGTTCCTTATCTTCCTGGCCTCAATTCACAGGAGGTCTGATGTCCACAGACCATGCCTAGGCTCCCTGTTTCACTGCGTTGGTCAGTGGAAGGCACTGCCAGGATGCTGGCAAGCAGGAGCTGGGGAGAAGCTGTTGTGTGCTATAGTCTGGAGTGTGAACTGTCCTTCAAAGTCTTATGTGTTAAAGCTTGGTCACCAGCTGTTGAGAAGTGGTGTGATCTGAAGGCATGGAACCCAGTGGGGGGAAGTTAGGTCACTGGGGCCTCACCTTGGGGTGTGGGATATTGGGATTCAGCCACTTCCCTGTCCCTCAGCTTCTCCTACCATGAGCTCCCTCCCTGATGCTCTGCTCAGCCACAGGGCAAAGCAACAGGGCCAAGTAATGGTAGACTAAGCTTCTAAGCTTCTGAAATCATGAGCCAGAATAAATCTTTTCTCTTTACAAATTCTTTACTCAGGTATTGTGTCAAAGCGGAGGAGTAGCATGTGACACTTCCTGTGGCATTTAAGACAGTGGCTACCCCTCCCACGTTGTTCCATATCCAGTCAGAAAGGCCCTCCCTGCACAGTGCTGTCTTCCAGTTCCCAGCCACAGGTGGAGGCGTCTCTCTGATGCTGCCATCTGCTCAGTTGTTCGATTTGCTCACTTGTCCTAAAAATGTTAGCAACTTCCTATTGTGAGTTTGTTTGTCTCACCTTTCTGTTTTCTGCTCTTGCAACATGCCTTTACATAGTTGCCCCTATTAAACTTTCTGTATTGAGTTAGATAGTTTAAATTTTATTTTCCTCATTTTACCTGGAGTGCCACACTAGATAAGTTTATTTGCAGATGCCCTTTAAATACCTTTATGGAAAATTAAGTCTTGTCATTAGTCATTTTGGTAAGCAAATCTGCTTATCAAATCCTATGGAATCACAAACTATAAAAACTAGAAACATAAAAATAATTTCCCTCGTATTCTTGACTTAATCTCTCCAGCTAAACATAATTTCATCAATATTTGTAAATGTTTGAACCAAGTAGTTGAAAGAATTCTGAATCATTTCATAGTTGTTTGGGATTATAAGGTCAACATTATCTTAATTGCTGCTTCAGAAGCTGGTTGAGGGACATGATCTTCTCATCCTCATGGTGAAATTCTACCTTGGCTATAGCTAGAATTGTGCACAAATCTGGCTAAAGGAGTGGATTTTAATCTTATTCTCTCGGTAGATACCTGTCTGAATTTGCTTTTTCAAAGTTAAATGATACCTAAAGTACTTCTGAGATCAAAGCAGAGTAGAACTCATACCCCAGAAATGTTTGTTAAGTGCAGGGACAAAACAATTAACAAGAATTTTAATATCTCTAATCTTTGAGTCCAATTTATCAATGAAGTTGTGCTGATTCATTTTTTGTAGGTGTTTTGATTTGTTGTACAGTTATAGCCATAGCTGGTAGTTTCTTTTATGTAATGTTTATATAGTGAAGAAATAAATATTTTAAATAACAGCGTCATTGATGGATGTTCTTCTAAATTTCAGTAAAATGAAAATGCAAAAGTAAATTTCTTTAGTGCTGATTAAAATGCTACAAAGAGAGCTTGATTTCCTCACCAAATACTGGAAAAAGTTCTCAACCATCTTTGAGACTCAGGGAAATTTTTTTTCTTTCTTGGTTTTTATTATATATTCAGTAAATGGGTTCTTACTGGCTTGAAAGAATTAGTACATTGCTTTAACTGCCCAAATTACCTGCATGGAATGACTTAGAACTGTGAGAAATCCTGCTCAGTGTCTTTGAGGAGCTTCAAGTAGGTCAAATGAAAGTAATCACTAAGAAGCATGTAGAAGTATATATTATTCATTGAAATGTTGAATATGTTTATGAAATGAGCTTATTAGCCATGGATGATTTTAAAAACCTTAAGCAAGTTAACATTTAAACAAAATTATTTGTATATCCTCTTTTGTTTTATTCTGAGTAGAAGTCATTTTATAGACTTGGTTTTGTTTTTTTTAATTCAGGAAAAGTTTGTTCCATCCCTTTCCTCTTAGTTGTATAGAAGACATTAAAGTGAGTAGAATCACAGTGAAAATACAGCAGCCTCAAAGAATCAGTGTCAAACATGAAGGAAAGGAGAGCTGCAGTTCACATATGTGTACAACTTGAAGCACATCAAACCACAAGTCATTTTGAAATTTGAATAAAAGTGAAAAGGATAATCTGATAATGTGTTTCAATTCACATCTATTTTCTTACTGCTGGGATGCTTCCTGTTCTTTGCAGGTGTTAACTGTTACCTGTGTGTGAATGTGCAGTTTAACCTTTGGAGATTTCTGACAGCAGACTGACCCTTGGAGATTGCATCCCTTAAGCTCTCATTGTTCACATATCTGTATTACTCTGAGGTAAACCATTAGGCATTAAGTCAGAATCAACCTTTTACTACCTTGCATCTTATTTGAAAAATCTCATAATCTGTGGGTAATTTACTCTTGCTCTGTTCAAGCCTTCTCCTTCTAGACTATAAACTCAATGAAGGAAAAGATAGGGTTTTACATCACTTGAGTACCATTTCTAAGTCTTTCCGTGGTCATCACTGTATACAGAAAGCTCAACAAACAACTTCTTAGTGAAGATCAATGGCTCCTAATGCTACTTTTTAAAATTGTGGTGCTTCAACTCATGGTTGCCTGTAGGCACTGTGAGACTACTCTTGCTGTTCTGCAGGGCTGGTACTCCATCAGGTAGCAAATAATACAGCATCCATGAACTTCCGCAATCACTTTGTTAATTTTCCATGAAAGAGGCTCATTACTTTGCATTGATTTAACCTGTATTTCTTCAGATATAATATTGTTCTTCTGATATTGGTGGATCATAATTTTCCATTATGTTGTCATTTTGAAGGCTATATCTTTTTAGAATTTCAGTTTTCATAGAAACATTTTCTTTCAACAAGTTTTTACTCCATAAAGCAGAGCTCCTAAATAACTTAAATCAAGCTCACAGCCTTTATCTGAAGAAATATTTTCTTTGTTCTTTTGCACCTGGCCTTAGAAATAATGAAAATTCAGAAATGAAAATAGGTCTTGCAGATTGCTCAGTGCTGCTGTTAGATTGGTGCTGCAGGCTCTAGAAATTTAAATAAATGAAGATGGTTTAATATTTTTTTGGAGAAAGCTTCTTTGTTAAAGGGCTCAGTACTGATAAAGGCCTTTCAATTCTAAAAAACAAGGCCTGCTGAGATTGACTTGAAAGAGAATGAAACTAAGAAAACATGCTTTAAAAGTTGCCTTGAATCAAGTCAATCAAGTAGACTGATGCAGGCTTCTATGGGGCCCTCAGCTAAATTGACGCTCCAGTACCAAAGCCGCAGACGAGAAATCTTGCCCTGTGGGGTAGTGAAACTGATGCAGGAGCAGTGAGCCTTTCGCAGACTGCTTCTCTTACCTGATGACCAGCCTGATGTCTAGTCCTCTGACCTGTGACCAGAAGATACCTCACACAGGGAAGCTGCTTGTGTTGACAGATGCCCTTGTGTCTCTTGTCTAACCTTTGCCAGAATTTGTCTGACTGTTACTGAAGTGTTGACAGTTTCATGTCTCTCCAACATCCAGGGAATGGCCTGGGGTGACTGTAGTTCAGATTCAAAGCCTAGTACAATGGAGAACAAGTTCAGAGACTTTTGTTTACATATCCCGGACAATGACAATAATAAATTGGGTGTGCTGTCCTCTGATTCCAGGTTATACAAAGCAACAATGAAGAGGTTGAGAGTAGCGCAGGGGAGAGAGAAGCAACTAACAGTCTCTAAAGGGAATCAGAGGAGGGATCACTTAAGTTCTCAGGTGAATATTTGACTGATAACTTTAAAAAAATGCAGTAAAGTTAGAAGACCAGTTGGCTAGTAGGAGAGATGTCTCTATTCTCTCTGGTCATGGGATTGAGTCTTGTGAGGGTGGTGTAGAACTGGAAACTGTATCAAGAATGGGTAACTCTGCCTTTTATATATAGAAAGTTGAAATTATATTCAGCATGGATGCTGGGACAAGATAAAAGCAGAAGGATGCATCACTTGATACTAGGCCTTAGATACAAGTCAATTAGACAGTTTCTTTTGGTAAGAAGTGTGTAAAGTGAGAGGCAGGAGCACAGAGGTGGGTGTTCTTTGCAAGATCATGTCCTGTGCACTTCAGAGGAGATGCTGGTAGTGTTGATGTGTGGACAGGAGGGTGCGCTTGAGCTGCCTTGAGCTATTCAGAATTGCTGGAGCATAAAGTGTGAGAAAACAAGAGCAGGGATGATATAAAAAGTCTATCCATCTGTTATTATGATGGACTTATGATGCTGAAGAATTAGCAATTTGATCTTTAGGAGATTGGAATCCAGAGAAGTATTAGAAGAATGAAAAGACAGGACTGGGTTAGATTTGAGGCATTTTTCCTGTGCCATCAAGAGGTTTTAGGAAGGAAGGATAACAAAAAGTAGGGGCCCTACCGAGGTTTACATGGAAAAGGGAACATCTACTGCACTTTCATTTATAGAAAACTAAGAATTTTGTATTTTGTTTCAGTGATGTTCTTGTCCTTTGTGGGAATTCATACTTTCTGGAGAAAAAGAGAACGTTAGCATTAGGGGAACTTTTATATTAGGGGAAAATTTCTTTACTCACACATGTATTTTATTATCATTCATTTATTTACAGTGGTATGGAGTTAAGTTGCAAGAACAGCTTCAGAAGTTTATGTGGAATGCAAGCTGTGATTATAACAAAATTTATTTAACAAAGGTGACATATTTTTAATTAAATTGATTACTTTTTGTTTCTTCTTGTGTGTGTGAGTGCAAGAATTTCTAATACAGTGGATTATTTTCTCTTTTTTTAGGCTAAAGTCACATTTTAAAATAAACAGGCCAGGTATGTTGGGACCCATGTGCCCAGCTCAAGAGGATTCTGGCACCAAGTGAGGGACACTCACTGGAGCCTGCTTCTTGGTCTCCTCAGCACAGGGCGACAGAGGTGACAAGCAACAGGCCCACTTTACTGAAGAAGAGACCAACACCCGGGAGGAGAGTTTTCTTTCAGGACTGAAGTGATACCCAACCACAGACTGGTGAGAAAAACCTTGGGCGCTAGGTTTGGAGAGCAGGAGGCTAAATAGGGATCTCTTGGGTGCCTTGAGAGACACAAGATTAGATCAGAAAGTTCATAGGGTTTCTGCTGAAGGAGGGCAGGATCGGAGGGTGAAATCATCAGAAGTGGGAGTCCCTAAAGGGATCGTAGTTAGTCTAGTAGTGTCTTTATCCTTTGGCACTGATATCTACATCCAACAGAAATTAGTGGTCTGAAGTATTATAGGCTAATATAAGGGTGGTCTGTCTGTACTAAAATTGTAGTCTCCATAGTTCTGGTTAAAGCATGTCCATGAGTGGTTCTTAGGGTTTGTCAATATTCAATTGCTGTTTGATGCCCTGAACTTACATTATAGCCAAGATAATGCAGTAGTGGGTCACAATTGGCTTTTTCTCTATTGCAATATCTGGAGTTACTGGGGACTATAAATAAACAGTGGACACACATGCATACAGGATCATGGAGGAGCAAGGCCACAGACCCCAGAGGCTCCTAACTTTCCTAAAGCAGAGCAAGAGGACACAGAAGAGGAAAGCAAATACCAGGCTGTGAAACTCTGTGAAAAATTTATAGAAAGGATGAAGAAACTAGAGTTCAAAGAGGAAATGAACCAAAAATTCATGACATTATGACTCAATATGCTCAAGGTGAATTGGAGGAAAATAAGTAAAACATTGGACAAGTTGACCAAGATAGCTCAAAATTTGAAACACAGATCCAACAAGAATACAGAATTCTCAAAAAGATGTTAAGCATGAATATCTGAAATAAAAATTATAAAATTCATAAATTTCAGAAATGACCAATGTGAAGAGAGTTTCTGAAATTGAGGACAAAATGTTAAATGATGAATAAATACTCAAACCACAAAAATTAAAAGAGAACGAGAAAAGACCACTCAGCAGCTACCAATGACACTACGAAGACCAACCCCTAAAGCTAATTGGAGTAAGAGGAAGACCTAGAAGACAGCACAGATGGAATTATTAGCATTCTTATAGAAATCACAGCAGAAAACTTACAAAATATGAGGGAAGAGTTTAAAACATAAGTAAGCAAGGTTTACAGAGCACTAAAAAAATTACAGCATAAAAAGAAACTCTCCAAGGCATATTCTTATTAAATAGCCAGATATCCAGAAGCAGCAGCAGCAGCAGCAACAACAACAACAGAACTTTAAAAGTGGTCAGAAAGAAAAATCACATACATAGGTAAACCAGTTAGAGTTACAGACTTCTGAATACAAACCTTAAAGACCAGTAGAAGTTGGAGTGTGTTCCAAGCCTTAAGAGCAAATAGCTTCCAATCCAGGTTAACTTAACCAGCAAAGATATCCTTTAAAATATAAGGAGAAATAATGTTCATGAAAAAGACCAGCTATATGAATAATAAGCCAGAACTCTGGGAAATACTCAAGAATATCCCAGACAAAAACAGTGAAATCAATGTAGAAAAAATCCTAGATGAAATGAAAATACCAAGTAAAGCCAATGGGTAAACAACAGAAAAAAAGACAGGAAAAGAAAAATGAAGGAGAAAGAATGCCATCAACAATGTAAGTAAATAACCAACACATCTTAGAAATATCTTTCAGTGTTAACAGCTTCAACTCTCCAATTAAATGACATTGATTGGCAGGCAGGATAAAAAAACAGAATCCAACAGTCTGTTGCATTCAAGAAAATCACCTAATCCAAAAAGATATTCATAGAGTAAAAGATGGAACACAATAGTTCATGTACTAGGACCCTCAAGAAAAGTAGAGGTTGTAAATTTAACCTCAGACATGGTCAACCTCGAGTTAAAACTGATTAGAGGGGACAAAGAAGGTCATACATACTGCTTAAAGGGAAAAATCCAACAAGAAGGATAATGTTTATAAATATTTAAACCACATACTTGAGCACTTACTTTCATAAAACAAATACTGGTAGGCAAAAAAGATCAAATAAATACTAACACAATCATAGTGAGGACTTTTTAAAAAGGAAATCATGAAGTTTACAATTGTCTTGGGAGTGTGCGTACATGTACGTCTTATACTTAAAAAAAACAGCCTTCCTCTTTTTTCTCCTTCCCACCCCTTCTGTGGTTGCCCTAACCCCTTTTCACTATTCATTGATTTTATTTGTTGTAGCTCATGTTATGGCATACAGTGTGTGCATTAATTGAGGTTATTCAGTTCCTATAAATGGCATCTCTTTATTCTTATTGCTCCTTATCCTTGTTCCCTTGGACCACTTCCCTATTGCAAGAGATCCATTCCTTTGTCTTTCATAGTAAGGGATCTTAACACCCCACTTTCATAAAGAGATAGATCAACTAAATAAATAAATCAATACAGAAATATCAGAGCTTAATAGAATTCTTGAACATATGGACTTAATTGGTATCCACAGAGTATACATTTTTTTGTGTAGCACATGGCACTTTTTCCAAAATAGATCTCAGTCCTTAAATCTTGCTTAAATAAACATAAATGATCAAAATTTCTGCACATGCACTATTAGACCACTGTGTACAAATAGGTACATTTTCATGGAAAAAGTAGCACCTGGAAAATTAGCAGCAAACTCCTACACAACCAGTGAATCACAGGTGAAAACAAAGAAGATATTTTAAAATTTCTGGAAGTTAGTGATGATGTCTGACCATCATTGAAATCTCTGGGATGCTCTGAAAAATGGTGACCTTAGGAAAACAGAGCAAGCTCAAAAAACCATATTAGCAATCTTCAGATACTTGAGAAACAGCAATCCAGGCCCTAACCAAAATTATGGAGGGAAATTATAAAGATTAGAGTGGAAGTCAGTGAAATTGAGGCTAAAACAACAAATGGAAGAAATGGTTCTTTGAAAGAATAAACAAACTAGATAAACTAGATAAACGCTTAACCAGACTTACCAAGGAAAAGAGAGAAAGACTCACATAAATTCAGTTAGAAACAAAACAGATGAAATTACAACAGACATTGTCAAAATCCAGATGATAGTAACTACTTTGAAATATTGTATTCCAACAAACTGACAAACTTTGAATAAATGGATCAGTTCCTAGACTCATACAAATCAACAAGGCAAACCTGAGCAGACACAAAAATGCTGAACAACCCAATAAAAAAAGTAAAATTGGCACAGTAATAAAGAATCTACCAACTAAAAAGATCCCAGGACCTGATAGATTCATTGATAAATTCTACAAAAACCTATAAAAATTTATATCACCAACACTCCTCAAGTTCTTCAAAGAAATTAAAGGGATGGAGTGCTCCAAAATTGATTTATGGAAGCTAGCATCACCTTGAATCCAAAGCCGGATAAAGACTCCCAAAAAAGAAAACTACAGACCAATCTCCCTAAAGAATGTAGATGCAAAAATTTCAAGCAAATAATAGTGAATAGAATGCAGCACATTGACATAAAGATCATGTATCATGATCAACTAAGTTTTATCTCAGCCATGAGAGGATGGTTCAACATAGGTAAGTCAATAAACGGAATGCATCACATAAACTGAAGCAAGGTAGAAAACCACATGACCATACCAATATATGCAGAGAAGTCTTTTTGACAAAATCCAACACCCCTTCATGATAAAAAAAAAAAACCACTGAAGAAAATAGGTCCAGAAGGACCATGCCTGAATTTGATAAAAGTATTTATGACAAACCAACAGCCAGCATCATACTAAATGAGAAAAAAACTAAAAGCATTTCCTTCAACAGGAACAAGGCAAGAATGTGCACTATCACCACTCTTATTCACCATAGTATGAAACATTAGCCAGAACAATCAGGCAAAAGAAAGAAACAAAAGGGATACATGTAGGAAAGGAAGTTCTCAAATTATTATTTGCAGATGACACGATATAGTGATTCTCTGACTTATGAACATATGAGTTGCAAACTTTCATAAATACCAAGGAACCTCACGTTACGAACATTAGTAGATGCAATGTGCAAAAGCAGCTCGTGGAACTGCCAGGCATTGTCACAGTTTTCCTGCTATGTGCTCACAATACAGTGTAGTAAGTGCTTAATCAGAGCCCAGAATGTCTGGAAGCAAGAGGAAAAGCAAGGGTAAAAAGGATGATAAGGAGAAATAAGTAGAATAAAGATAAGCCACATATAGGAACCTAATAACCTCAATGAATATATGCATTATATATCATAAACATGAGCTAAGATTAATAATATTAAGAAGAATGAAAATGAGGAAAAAGGAATTAAAGGAGGAGGGAAGAAGGGGATTAGAAAAAGAAATAAATTGTATTATGTATACCTAAGCTTGTTTTCTTCCTTCAGCTAATTTTAAATGAAATTTTTTATCATAGTCATCAATTTATACTTAGTATTTTAGCTAATGCCTTTCTTTCTAGACTTGGCAGTTTAGAAATGGGAATTTATAGCACAGACATAATAAGTGTGTTTAGAGTAATAAAAAATCATTTCTCACTATAAAATTTCACACACATACACTACAATTTACCCTCCAATATGTTTCTAAAACACATCTGAAATTGGACATGGAGTCATTAAAGAACTGTGCTGAGAAGATTGCCCTTGCTAAGTCAGAGTCTGCTTTGAGGAGAAGGAAAAGAAGAGGTGCACATGTAAACTACACAGGAATTAGTCTACATGAGTGCTGTAAACATAAGTCTAAGATTTCACTTAGTAGCATCTTAAGTGTAAGAAGAATTGTAGAAGACACTGTATTTCCCCACGGGATATTTACCTTCCTAACACCATTGCCTCAAACCTCTTCCTGATATTTCTTCACATAACATTCTAGTTATTCTCACCATAAAGATTACATATTTCATCTGAAAGCAATTTACTTTATGGAAAATAAGCCAGTGTAGGAGACTCTCGACTATTTATTAACCGTTATGGGAACTGCGCTAGACACTGGAAATATATAATTGCACAAGTTCAGGAATTTACATTTACAGAGTGAGGGAGGGAACAGACCTAGAGAAAAGTACTTACACTTATGCCTAAATTCCAAAACTTCTTATAAAAGAGAAATACAGAACTGCAAGAGCATGGAAAGGAAACAGAAAGAGTCAGAGAAGGTTTTCCTGATGTTGTTTCCTGCTGTTGTTTCCTGACGTTCCTGAAGTAGTATTCAATCTTAAACCCAAAATGTAAGTGAAGCAGAGAAAAACAGAGATGGAAAAAGATAGGGAGCTGTCAAGGCCTCTGGGAATGACCTTTGGAAAGAACCAAAGCTATCAGGCAGCACACAGTGAGAAAAGCAGAGAGAGATGAAATCAGTCTTGGAAACAGGCCATCAAAGGACCATGTCCAGCAGTGTCATGATCATCATATTTGGAGCACTGGACTTGATCCTTCACCTAATGATGTGGTAGTGGAGTTTAAAGGAGAATGATATGATTGGGCTCACTTTTTATTTTATCTTAATCTGTAGGAGTTGGGCAGAAATGAATGAGATGATAGGGTAGGACACTCTTTCAACAGTGCACAAGAGAGAGGATAGCAACCTTACAGTAGGGTTATGCGATCAGTAGAATGTCTTTCTCATAAAATTTTTGCACCAGCTCAAGAGAGTAACCATGGGTATCAAACTTGAAATATTACATGGAATGTTTAGTTTGGGAAGAAAGAAGAGATGACTGTCAATGCTGTTCTTCAAAGAATTGAAAGAGGATCAGCTGAGAAGGATTTTTGGATAGGTTGCATAATTACCCCAGCATGGCTGGAAGATCTTCAGATGAATGTTCATGTATTAGGCAGTTTTCCTGTTACCAGGACAAAATACGCAACATCCACAACTAAACTCAGTAGAGGTTTGTTTTCGGCTCACAGTTTCAGAGGGTTTAGTCCATGGCCACCTGGCTCCAAGGCAGAATTATGGCAGTAGAGAGGCCTGGCAGGGGAAGCTGCCCATCTCTTGGTGGCTGGACACAGATTAGAAGGGTTGGGGATAAGAACGCACCTCCCTAGGCCATAATGCACCCTCCTCCACCCACCATGACCCACATCTTCCAACAAGGTCTGACCTCCTAATAGCACATCAGCTATAAATTTATCGGTGGGCTAATCTACTGGTGAAGTTCACAAACTAATCACATTCCAGATGCTCTACCTCTGAACATGTAAGCCTTTGGGGAGACATTTTAGATCTAACCCATAACCATAACCATTCTTATGTTTTAGTTTCTAATGTATATAATTTCTTGGTGAACAAAAGTTGATTAGTAATATATATTTATCAGATATCGTGCTTGATATCTTCACATAATATTGAGATAATTCATATATATTATTTTTACAGTTTAGACTCAGTCGATGACTTTTGATTCAAACAAATGATCATAATTTTCATGCCTCACATAATGGTTTATGAACATTGTAATTCTGTAGTTCAGGAAATCAATCACTGTGGGAAACTTATGGGCAGTTAAAAGTGTGGAGAGGAAATAAGCAGTTCTCAATCTAAATACACTGTGTAAAGGATTTTAAAAACTATTTTGCCTTACAGTTGAGATTTGGAAAATCCTTTCTTAAGAAGATAAGAGAAACGGGTATATTGTCATGGTAAGGATTTTTAAATAGTATGTGCTTTTCAAGGGATAGGAAATTTAAAAAATAAAAGCCTGATTGGGGAGTCTTCATCCATCCACATGAGAGGATAAAAGAGATAAAGGATCTGTTCTTAAAGAAGGTTCTATGATAAAAGTTGGTTGTTTTTTCCTACTCAGACACCACATTCCTATGGGGTCAGGAGCAGTACCTGGGCTACTTCAGGTGGTTTCTCCCTACCTCCAGATACTGTAGTCTCATCACATCTTGCTGTTGTTCTTGAAAACTAAACGCCAGAACTGGGACACATTTCATAATATTGGGAGGCTTATGAAAAGCAATTTTTAAAGCCTTTAATGAACATTTTCAAACACACGTAGAGAATATGCTGTGGTATAGTCCCAGGTACTTGTCAACAAATTTCAGCGATTAGCTAATTTAGCTTTCTTTAATTAAGGTGGAATATTTCCTTTTAAAACTGTTATATGATAATTCCAAATATCACTTCACTTATAAATGCTTCTGAATAGACACCTGATAAATGTTTTATAAAAATACACACCTAAAGCCCTCCTTAATACACCCAATACTTTATAGTGTTCAGAGTTTATGTCCGAATATCCCCAATTGTCTAACAATTTTATTACAGTTGACTGTTTAAAATGGAACTGCATTTGGCTGTCATGTTGTTTTCTAACAGGCTGCCAGGGACCTACTTCTTATGCTGTATTTTTGGAAAGAAACTTGGTTATTTGTTCTGTGGTATTTCCCACATCCTTGATTTGAATTTTGATTATTCTTGATTTGTTTTACTCCTTTCTCTTCTTCCTCTGTCTTCTAAAAACTAGTTTATAGTTTTTAGAAAGTATAATATTTTGATAATTCAGTGTCCCATCTTTAGACAGTGAGTCCGTTTAGGTTGCTTCCTGTGTCACTTTGACATGATCCCATTCATACTGGGTGTCTTCCAATATGTGCTTTCAAACACAAAGAGATAGATTTCTGTTTTCATGCATTTCTTATGCCATGAACAGAAGCAGCTACTGCTTCTTAGCACTCTGGTACCATTTGGAAGAACTCCCTACTACACATTTATTACGCATTTATATTCCTCTAAAACTTCCAATCTTTGGGCTGCGTATTTAGCTCAGTAGCATAAGAGCCTGTCTGGCAAGTGTGAGGCTGGGAGTTCAGTCCCCGGGACCAAAAAAACAAAAAGCTTTGAACCTTTAATACTTCAGGATCAAGACCTTTCTGCATAAAACTTTCTTGATTTTTGATAGTTTTGCGAAGATAGAGTTTATGTATTACCCTTTGATAGAGCATAATCACTTCCAGAGTTGCTGCTTCATGTTGCCACGTTTTGTATCCAAAGTTTACACCAATTTATTCTTCTGCTGCAGTTTTTGTAAATGAAGTTTTCCTGTAGTTAGGTCACCTTGCTATATTCCTAAATAAATTTAAAAAGCAAAAAAAAAATGATATCATATTTTACTGTCCTTTTAACTGGTGGTGGAAGTGAACTTTTTCTCTTTTGAAACTCAGAAGCAAACTTTTGAGTTAATTTTTCTTTTTGGATCATGAATCATTCTTATTATGCATACAAACAAGATCCCACTGTCTCTGTCTCTATCATAAAGGATGACTGAACCATACAAGGAATGCTTAAATAAAAAAAGAACTTACTACAGTGAAAGAAGTTGTCAAGAATGATAAGTGTTCAAAACAGGGGGAAGTATTTTGAGTTTTTAGGGTGATTCATGATGATGTATTTTTCCTGTAATACATTTTTAAAAATTTGAACAGTCACTATATTTCTTGATTCCTAATGTTGATCAAATATTTAAGAAAATTTCTGTCAGATACAAACTTTATGGTGTGTCCTCATGTACCTCAGTGACTGGATCTGGTACCATGCAACTTGGCTCTTCTCTGAAATACAAATGACCACGAAAGGCAAATGTACTGTGTTGATTCAAGACACTGAGGCAGTCACAACATCACATTTAAAGAAATTTAAGAAAGGGCTTCCAGAACTACTTCAGAAAGTGGGAAGAACAATGGAAGAGAGTCTTTGAAGTGAAGGGATTATTTTGAGGAGTGTTAATGGCAGAGTGTCTTTCCTTTTAATAAGTTTTCTTATTTAGATAGTCACCATTTCTTTTGATCACACCTTGTATCTATTCCTACCTGTTTTAGTCTGTGTCTCAATGGCCCCCCAAAGCCTCATGTAGTCAAGGGTGGCAGCTTTTTGAAGGCAGCTGAATCTAGAATTTGTGATTGGCTCATTGTCTAATGCTGGAATTTAAGGCGTGAGTGCTATACCCATCCTAGGGCAGGTACTCTGCATACAATATAAGGGAGGAAAAGAGGCTTACTCTCCTTTTTGCTCTTATTGCTTTTGCTATCTTGTGCCACCATGAACTGTTGCCTCTCTGTCATGTACCACTCTGTCTTAGAGCCAACCAATTATGGACTGAAGCCTCCACGAACTGTGAGCTAAAAAATCTTTCTTCTGTTAACTTTGGGTGTTGGGTATTTTGTCCCAACAATGAGAAAAGTAACTAAGACACTCCCCATTAGCCACCATTTATCTATAGCTACCTTTGTATCTATTTATGTTTGTCTCCATACATCACATCCATCCTTCTAGTGTCATGTGTAAGAATTTTATGATGTTTCTCAGATATCTGATGAAGAATGCCAACTACTTCTCTAACTATATCACGGAGGACTTACTACCTACATCAACCAAACGGAAAACAACTGCGGAACCATATTGAGATGTAGGCTCTAGTAGAGATGTACCACTGTCCAGGTACCAGTATGCACAGATCTATCCACACATTCCACAGGATCCATCCAGTGAGGATGAGCCCATCTGTGCCAGCTGTCCTGGAAATACCCACTGTAATTCAGTAGTGAATCTTGACAAGGCCACTCTTGACATGGGACAGGGTCTGTCATCATCCACGTCAGGGTTTGTAGAGCAGTCCCTGATGATGGGAGAAGCAGGCCCCAGGTGCATGGCCCCAGCCAGCCCCAACAGCCAGCTCTGCCTGCAGTTCAGTCACTGAGGCCTCCCGGAGGAGTCAACTAGCTGCCCCATCCAGCAGTGCAGTTCAGCTTCCTCACCCGCGTCGCGCGCTGATCTGGGCATCCGGTCTCTTCCAGGCACTGTCACAGCTCTTGCCAAACCTCCTTCACCCTGGATCCCAGGCACAAGGAGTCAGCTCTGGGTGGGGCCTGGCTGGGTGCTCCACCTTGTGTCCCTGTACCCCTCCCTCTCAGGAGTCTGGCCTGCACTCAGCAGATGTCCCCTCTGCCCTCAGTCTGAATGACTGGGATGACGGTGAGATCCCAGCAGCTTTGCTGGCAGGATGGGTGGGGAGAGGCACACAGACCCCTGCCAGGAAGCCAGGGCAGACACTCAGGATAGAGGCTCCTGCCTGCTTTCCTTCTGGGACCAGAAACTTGTCACCTTTCCCCCACAATTATCCAGAGAGGTGGGAGGAAAAAGGGAAACATTTCCCTCCCCAGTGCCCCTCGAATTCTGAGCTTTCAATGTTGAATTTTTCTTTATTAAAATGTGCTTTTATCTTATATTTATATCTTATATTTTCTTCAAAAATGTGTATATATATATTTTGTATATGTGTTTTAATTCCTAGCATATTTCATTGTATTTCCTGCTTTTTCTCACTAAATATTAAAAGATCTACCTATGTTGTTGGCACAGAAATCCCTTTGCTCTAACCATGCAAAATCCATACTGTGTGTGAGGTCTGGTCCTTGCTTCTTCCCCATGATGAGCTCCCAGGGTGTTGGCAGTTGCCATTAATAATAAAGGATACAAAGGACATGTTTGTCTATAAAAGTCCTACATAGACTTTTATAAAAATTTTGCTGATATTTTGGGTGTGTGTATGCATTAATTTAAGTTGCATAACAGGATTGTTTTTCTTTTTTCTTTTTTTTTTAAATTTTATTTAAAGAGAAAAAAAAGCAAAACAGAAAAATGGGTAGAAACAATACAAAACCTCAAAAAAAACCATAAATCACTAGTTGACAAACCACATACTGTCCTCCCAGAAATAGCTGTTCATGTTACAAAATTAAGGCATACAAAGTGAACACACAGTGAGGCTGCAAACAGATAAAAAAGGATGGAACAAAGCCAATTGAGACAGTATAGTGAAATTGGCACAGAACATCACAGCAGGTCACCAGGACAACAGTAACAGGCAACATTGTATATCTCGTTGTCTTCACAATAGATGTTCTTCTACTAGGTTCACCAAAATCAAAGAAATACACATTATAGAACACATCAACACAGAGTATTGAATAGAGCAAC
Source organism: Dolichotis patagonum (assembly GCA_004027295.1). Taxonomy (NCBI): domain Eukaryota; kingdom Metazoa; phylum Chordata; class Mammalia; order Rodentia; family Caviidae; genus Dolichotis; species Dolichotis patagonum. The sequence goes on from PVJX010012143.1 coordinate 44,740, forward strand.
ACCGTTAATCAGGACAAAGCAAAACGGCGATAAAAATATCTGCCTTCAGAGATAGTAGAAGGAAACTCCCCCGACTTGCTATACCAAATATGGTCACCTGCTATGAGATACCCAGATCTCTGGATCCCAATTGTTAAACGGGGAGCGGGGGGATGTGGTATGTTTGGTTCTAAGCCCGTGCCCCGGTAGGCAGCAGGCTGCTTACTGGTTGGCTCGGCCCCCTAATTTCCAGCATGGCATGGATCTCAGGAGACGCTCTTGCTTCTCATTTCCCTGCCCAGGGGTGGCCGCGGCTCCCCAGACCACAGTCACTTTCCAGGCCGCCAGGCTGCTTACTGGTTGGCTTGGCCCCCTAAGTTCCAGCATGGCGCGGATCTCAGGAGACGCTCCTGCTTCTGCTTTCCCTGCCCTGGGGTGGCCACGGCTTGCCAGACCAGTCACTTACCAGGGCAGCAGGCTGCTCACTGGTTGGCTTGGCGCCCTAAGTTTCAGCATGGCGCGGATCTCAGGAGACGCTCTTGCTTCTGGTTCCCCCGCCCTGGGGTGGCCACGGCTTGCCAGACCACAGTCACTTTCCAGGGCAGCAAGCTGCTTACTGGTTGGCTCGGCCCCCTAAGTTCCAGCATGGGGCGGATCTCAGGAGATGCTCTTGCTTCTGGTTTACCCGCCCTGGCGTCAATGTGGCTTGCCAGACCACAGTCACTTACCAGGTCAGCAGGCTGCTTGCTGGTTGGCTCTGCGCCCTAAATGCCAGCATGGCGTGGATCTCAGGAGATGCTCTTGCTTCTCGTTTCCCTGCCCTGGGGTGGCCGCGGCTTGCCAGACCACAGTCACTTAGCAGTGCAGCAGGCTCCTTATTGGTTGGCTCAGCGCCCTAAGTTCCAGCATGGCACGGATCTCAGGAGATGCTGTGGCATCTGGTTTCCCCGCCCTGGGCTGGCCGCAGCTCCGCAGACCACAGTCACTTTCCAGGGTGGCAGGCTGCTTACCTGTTGGCTCGTCCCCCTAAGTTCCAGCATGGCGCGGATCTCAGGAGATGCTCCTGCTTCTGGTTTCCCCACCCTGGGGTGGCTGCGGCTTGCCAGACCAGTCACTTACCAGGGCAGCAGGCTGCTTACTGGTTGGCTCGGCCCCCTAATTTCGAGCATGTCGCGCATCTCAGGAGACGCTCTTGCTTCTGGTTCCCCCCACCCCGGGGTGGCCTTGGCTTGCCAGACCACAGTCACTTAGGAGGGCAGCAGGCTGCTTACTGGTTGGCTCTGCACCCTAAGTTCCAGCCTTGCCCGGATCTCAGCAGACGCTCTTGCTTCTGGTTTGTCCGCCCTGTGGTGGCCGCAGCTCCCCAGACCACAGTCACTTTCCAGGGTGGCAGGCTGCTTACTGGTTGGCTCGGCCCCCTAAGTTTCAGCATGGTGCGGATCTCAGGAGATGCTCTTGCTTCTGGTTTCCCCGCCCTGGGGTGGCCGCGGCTTGCCAGACCACAGTCACTTAGCAGTGCAGCAGGCTGCTTACTGGTTGGCTTGGCCTCCTAAGTTCTATCTTGGCGCGGATCTCAGGACTCGCTGGATTGTTTTTCAATAAGCAGTGCAATTGGATTTCTCTATACCTGTATCCTTAGCAGCACTAGATATTCTAATTTTCCAGGTCATCCTTTCTTTACTTTTCAACTTCCTGAATGTAGTGATTTCAGGCATCTTGCGATATGTTTGCTAGTTCTGTGTGTGCATGTATTTGTATTTGAAGTGCCTGCGCGTATGTGTATTTTATCTAATGGTGATTTTGTGAAAGATTGTTTTTAATTTTTCCAATTAGTCTGTAGTTCTATCAAGTTCATTTTTATGGTTAATATTTATATATTCTCTTTTCTGTGTTTTGTTCTTAGTTTAAAAACTGTAGCAATCAACTTATGAAGGTGTCAACAGCCCTAATTTTCATGTTTCTTGCACCCTCTCCTTGATTTGTTTCTCTTATTATTTGAATAGGTCCTTCAAAAATATTTTCATAGTGAGATTTTTGTGGTAAATCTGAGACTACTCTGAGTAAACCTGAGACTGCTCTATGCATACCTGAACTTATTCTTTCCATACTCCTATATTTCAGTGGTAAAATGTGGATATAAATTTGTAGGTTTGAAGTGTATTTTTGCATGCAGAGGTGGTGTTGAGAAGTCTTATGACAACTTAATTTTTTTTCCTGTGTAAAAGATTTTATGCTATCTGGAAGCATTTTGAATATTCCTATTGCCTTAGATGATGTTAAACTTACTGTGACTTTGAGAACTTGCCTTTTACTGTAAAAGCCAGTGGTGGTAAACCTAGGGCATTCATGTTATTGTGTTTTGCTTTTAAGACAAAAGATGTTAATGTATGAGTATTTTTTATAAGCTAAGACCTCAGTGTCGGATTAATTGCAGTGTGGGCACTGTGTGATAAGTAAATGGGTTTTGGGTTGCAATTTGGCATTTGACCTCAAAAGGTTTTCATCACTATAGGACTTTCAATCTGAAGTCTTCTATTTAAATTTAGGTGACTCTTCTGTCATCTCCTTAAAACATTTTGAGAGTTTATTTGGAGGTTCTAGCCATGGACTTTAGGTCCTTGTATACCCCTGGCCAAAGAACAGTCCTTGTTTATCAGGAAAAGTTGTCCTCTTCCATGAGTGTGCAACTTCAGGAGGGACATGCTTGGAGCAGTGTGAGAGGAAGGGACACAGCTCAGCCAGCCAGATCAGCCAGGTCAGCCTGGTGATCAGCAAGGTGACAGATGTCACAGTCAGGTCACTCTTATATCTACCGTCATCTAGTTTGAAGTTTATACTTCAGTATTTTGAATAAATGCAGTGGGTATATTCTATGCCCCCCACTGCATCATGTCACTGCCAAGGTGATGGCATTGGGAGATGGTGTTCTTCAGAGATGATAAGGAGATGGGCTCAGAGCTCTCATGAGTAGGACTAGTGCCCATATAACACAGGACCCCCAGAGGCCTTTCCCGCCTTCCATTGGGTGTTAGAATGGGAAGGCAGCTATCGATCAGGAACTAGGCCTTTGTCAAACACTGGCTTTGCTGGAGCCTTGCTCCTCGACCTTTCAGGCTCCAGAACTGTGGAGAATAAATTTCTATTGTTCATAAGCTACCCCATCTGTGGTAGTTTATTGTAGCACCTCAAATGAAATAAGATAACACGCTTTATCCAGTTTTTAAATTTTTCATTAAGATACTGTTTATTTTGCCTTGTGAGTTCACTGTCTCTTTGGGGATGAGAAGTCTGGTGAATTTAAGGAAGGCACAGTGTGAACTCCAGTGTGGAAAGCCTCAACCACCACACACACAGTTGCAATCACCGTTTTCCTCTGTCGCTCACGTATCTTCTGTTTTCTGCTCCTGTAAGGCCTTGCAGAAAAACAGCATTAGGTTGTAACTTAGGTCATAACTCCTGAATCCTGAGCAACTGAGCTGGGAAGTGGACCAAAGTGAATGGCTGGGATAGCTGCTGGTGGGGCACCTGTTTAGATAGACTGCACACCCTGGCAGTGCTTTGGCCGTCTGCCCCCGACAATGCTCGCAATAGCTGCACTAGCAGCTCAACAAGCGCCACTGGAAAGGCATAGAAAGTTATTGTCTCACACACTCCGAGGGCAGTATTTATAAAGTTTTTCCCTAGCCTATCCTCTTGGTGTCCTTCCAGTTGCTCTCTGTCCCAAGATTCAGACAATGATTGTCCCTCAACACATCCTTTAAAGCAGCTTTAGTATCCTCAGTGTAAAGGTTCATTTCTGTATTGCCTTCCCCCTCCCACTGCTGAAGTTGTTCTGGGGTTAATCTCACAGAGGAAGCCAGAAGCCCCAAGTTAAACTGCCATATGGGCCAGAACTAGAAGTTCCTACTATTTTGAGTAAATATTTTTTTCACAATTGATGCCCTGTTTTATAATGAATCTGTTCATTCTTTTGCCCATTTATCCTCTAGGGTTTTTGCTTTTTTAAAAATTGAATTATATGAGCTATTTATCAGTTATGGAGCTTGTCACATTTCCTGCTACTTTAATGCAAACGTTTATAAAGCAAATATTAAAATAATGTTTTCTCATTTTCATTTGTCTTTTACATAGTCAATGAACAAAGAAACATTAATATTTTCAACTGTATTTCTTGTTTCTTTAATGATGTCCTGCATTGCTTTTGGTCTTAGTTCAGAGGACATCAAGGATAATAAACTTTTAATTCATCCTAAATACATTAGGATATAGTCAGAATCCTGATAAACGTAAAGTAAAATATTATGTCCAATCAATGTAAAAGGCACATTCACCAAAGATTAGTAATCATGATAAATCCTGATACTTAATTGAGGCTAATAAAATGTAAAAGTTTTAATTTTAAACAGTATTTTAAGGAGTTCTTGGTATAAGGAAAACCCAGTGACACAGTTTGGATCTTGAATGTCTCCCAAAGGTCCATATGTGAAAGATTTTCCCCTGTTTGGTTCTACCGGGAGGTGGCATTACCCTTTGGAGGTGGGGCCCCTGGGAAGTCTTTTGGTCATGAAGAGTATGCTTGGAAGGGTTTGTGGGACCCCAGTCTCTTTCTGTCTTTTTACTTTCTGGCCACGGAGTGGGAAGTTTTGCTTTGCCAGGCAGTCTTTACCATGACATGCTGCAGTATCATCACAGACCCAAAACACCAGCACCAACCAGTCACGGGCTGAAATCGCTAAAACTGTGAGCTAAAATAACTATTTTTTCTTTATAAGTTGATTATCTCAAGTATATTTTATAATGACAGAACACTAACATAGAAAAATCCAGAAATGCCTGTGAAACTTCCTAGTGCATGGGCTCACATATTATTTAGCCTCGTGGGGTCTCAGTTTTTAAAAAAATCTGTTAAATGATCATGATAATGTAATTGAAAGTTGCTACAGTTTAAATACGAGGTGTCTTCCAGATACTCATGAGTTGAGGGCATGGTCTCCATGTAGTAGCATTCAGAGGAGGAACCCAAAGCAAGGATTGGGTCATGAGGGTGCTTATGTCGATTGATGAGCTAGCTCATAGGAGCGTGGTATTAAGAGGTAAGGCCCACTTAGGGGAAGCAGGTCACTTGAGGTAGGTACACTCTGAAAGGTTTGTCTTGTCCTTGCCACTTCCCCTTTGCCTCTGTCCTTTGCTTTCTCTTTCTTGCTGCCATGGAATGAGCAGCTTTCCTCCTCAATGCCCACCTGCCATGTGTCTGCCCTGCCACAGGTATGAATGCAATGCAACCAGTTGACCACAGACTGAAACTTCTAAAACTGAAAAACCAACATAAACCCTTCCTCCTTAAATTGACTTCTTAGCTATTTAATCACAGCAAGCAAAACTAAGAGAAAAATGTGTATTTTTAACATTTTAAATATTTCAAATTTAATAAGGACCTTATATGTTAACCAGTAGTAATGGCAATAATAGTAATGAAAAGGAAGTAACTAACTGCTTGGAGAAGATAAGAGGCGTTAGTGAGATTGGTGAATTACTTTGTGTTCCTCTTGTAAAGATTAGGCAACAGCTAAGTGGACTAGAAAAATCCTCAAAGTGATGTGGTTTTGCAAAGGAAAGAAAAGGATAGAATAATAGCTAAGTGCCTTGAATGGTTGGTTTCAGCCTCAGATAAAGGCATTGTATTCAAACTCTGGCTTTCTTTTCCACTTTAATATCTAGGATTGGGGAAATTCACACACACACACACACACACACACACACACAACCTTCACTGACAATAATTGAATTATGGTTTGTTAACAATGTCAATCAAAATTAACATTGTTGTTTGAAAAAGGTTCAGCCATAGATATCAGAAGCCAAAAACATGGCAGTTAAACTGAGGGGACATCATTTTCTCAGAGATGTAACATTTGTAGGGAGGCCTCCAACAGCTGGTACAGTGGTCGTGTGTATCATGGAATCTTTCAGAAGCTGATGAATCTCCCATTTGACCTTCTTCTGGGCTGCAGCTATTATCTACACTCTCACCATGATTATGTCCCCACAATTAGGATGGAGAAAAAAGAAAAGGCCAGAGTCCTCCCTTTAAGGATATGATCTAGATACTACCCAACCGACTTCCTTTTGTATGTCCACAGCAGACCTTAGTCCGAAGGCTATTGCTATCAGTGAAAAGAGACTTTATATTTTTCCTGTATAGATAAGTGCTAAGGTAACAACTAGGTTTGTAACATTCTGACAGTCATAGAATGAACATTAAGTGACTGCTACAGCTTGTATCTGGAGTGCATCCCAAAGCCTTGGGTGCTGAATGCTTGGCCCTCAGCTGGTGGTGCTGAAAGGAGGTGGGGAGACAGGCTATGAGGCCTTGCTGATGGAAGCAGGTCACTGGGGGCAAGTCCTTGAAGCTGTATTTACTCTTTCCCTGAACCCAATCCTCCTGTCCTGTCCTTGACCTCCTCTCCTCTCCCCTCCCCTTCCTCTTCCCCTCCCCCT